>CAUYRH010062030.1:0-150311 GCA_963574655.1 Perodicticus potto
GACCCTGTTGGCACTCAATTTCCTCATCTCAGAGAGGTTGAGAAGGAATTGGTCACCGCAACTTTGGTGAGACTGGAGAGGCCCATGCACTTCAGGAGTCTTGCCTGTAGACATGGCATGCTGGCATAGAATCAAAGGCAGATGACAGGTGACAGGCTCCCAGAACACACCCAAATGCGAGCACCTGAGAGGGCTGAAGGAGCAGCTCCCACATGAGGCATGTCCAGAGCCCCTGTTACCTCAGAGGACAGCTGTGTCCCCACTGTCCCCTCTCAGCAGAGGCCAAGAGCAAAGCTTCTGATCATGGTGGGGTGTTGCCCAACTCAGCGTTTAATTTCAGAGGCAGGAGATGCTCCCCACCCGCTTCCGCCCACCGGCCCCAGTGCACGTACCTTTCTTTCCGTGGGTACCAGCCTCCCCCTTGGGCCCTGGGGCTCCAGGAGGCCCGGGCAGCCTTGGAGGATGGCGAGCTTGTGGGAGCCCTGCAGACCCATCACCGTCACCTCTGTACAGAGACACAAGTGGCCAGTCAGTGCCATCATCCTGGGCCTGATGCCCTACAGAGCTGTAGAGAAGACACCTAAACTGAGGGCACCTGCCCCTCGGTGACCCTGGGCCTGGGCTGATGGCTGCTGCCAGAGCACATGTCTCACCTGGAGGCAGGCCTGGGAATCAATGCAATTTTCCTGATCTGTTGGCCACTTAGTCCATCCTCACCACAGGGGCAGTGGTCAGGCAGGGAAATGATGTGAGGAAGAGCCCTAGCCTTGGGGCCCCCCTGCCTGATTGGCCATGCTCCTCCTCCAGGCCATGTCACCTCTCTCCTCGGAGCTTCTGTCCCTTCAGCTACCAAGTGAGAATTACAACAGGACCATGCCAAGGATTAGAGTATAAAACACAAATCTTTAAATTCACTGTAATTCATACATCATTTAGAAAGAGCTTCACCAACAGTGGGTTCTTCCAATAAATAATGATGATAAACACGTCTAAGGAACATGAGGAACTGGGTTCACATTAGCACCTTCACTGCCAGACCTTGGGATGTGATTACATAATTCCATGGCTTCAAGGGGACTTCTGGGTCACCTGGAGGGTGGAGGAAGGGATCCAGGGACACAGAGGAAGCTGTGGCTCCACTGCAACCAGAGATTATTTGCTTCTTTACCAAATAATTTTAGTTTGGTTGATGACAAGATTAATGCATCTTCCTAAGAGCCAGTTGAGAAAGTATAAAATTAAATCCCACTGTCCCTGGGAGATACAGGCTGGTACAATATTTTGTGCAGTTTTCTTTGGTATGTCCTCACCCTTTGCTCACTATTCAGAGCAAATGTAGACTTTATTTATTTTTTATTTACTTATTTCTGCTCATTAAAAAAGAGCACTTAATAATTTTTGACAATTCACTGTTCCAGGGCCCTCCCTGCAGTGCTGTGGCAGCCATCATTTGCCCTGGGTCACCAGAAACACACGAGGAGCCGTCGTGCTCACTAACACGGTAGAAGCCTCACCCGTTCTGAGGTCCGAGCGAGGGCCTCGGTGTGGCCAAGACACAGCTGAGCCCGTGGGTTGATCCTGGGTGGAGTTGCTGGGTATGGCACTTGCATATCCCCAGGAGCCCAGAGGAAGGAGGTCTGGAGGCTGTGCTGGCCATGTCACCCTCACTGTGCCATGTCAGGGCCACCATGGGGCCTCCTGTCCCCAGAGCCAGGCGGATCCCAGACTGAATGTCCTCCATCCTGGGGCCTTACCCTGTCGATCGTGTTGGGCTGGACAGTCTCCCAGAGATGGTGATAATAGCCCTAATCTGACCAGGGCCACCTGCATTCCACCCACTGGAAGTGGGACTTCTATGGTGATGGTAACACACATCCCTTCCACCCACTACCCCTTTGCCTGACTTGTACCACAACTCAGGAATGACAAGGGACCCTGGGGACCCAGGCTGGTTGTTCCCCTTCCCCAGGGAAGGGGAAACAGATGTTTCTGAGCACCCTGAACACACGCCATGTCCTTGCACAGCCCAGGCCTCAGGGCTCTCATGACGGCCCCGGTGTGGAGGAAAGTCCAGACAGCCTGCAGGTGGCGCACTGGCCAGACCCTGCAGGCTGTGCACCAGGCCTCTAGACCCCCTCACGATGCCTGGTATGGAGGAAAGCCCGGATGACCTCCAGACGGTGCGCTGGCCAGACCCTGCAGGCTGTGCACTGGGCATCTAGACCCGGCTGGGTCAGCTCTAGGGTTCTGCTCACAATCCTGCATGAGGCTGCATCTGTTTCTTTGACCTTCTATCTCCGCTTCTAAAAAGTGGTATTTTAAAAAGCAGCCGTTGAGAAATAAGGGCAGAAAATTGGCAAAGGGCTTCCCACTGGGCTGGCTTGCACTCAGTGGTCAGCAAACAGAAGCTGTCAGCTTCCAGGGCTGTGGTCCCTCCTCACCTGGCGTCTGACTCACCTGGACAGGTGTCAGCACTCAAGGCCGTGGTGTACAGGAAGGAGAAGACCAGGAGGGCGGGCCCCATGGCCATGGCGGCTCAGCTGTATCGTCCTGGTCCTGCTGCCCAAAGAACTCCCTGGCTCTTAGAGGGCTGTGGCCACCCGCTATGACCCCTGGCTCTATTTCCCATCCCCAGTGGGGGTGGTCACTTCCTGCTCAAGGCCTCACAGGCTTCCTGCTCAGTGGGCTTCACTTCCCAGCAAGCACACTGTGTACTTGATAGGACTCCCCAGGGCCTGTGTGTGTCTTTAGAGCAGGCCCGGGCCCAGCCCCCATCACCGGCCCTGCCGGGAACAGTCCCCAAGGCCTTGAGCAGGATGGGAGGGTGTTCAATAATGGGTCTCAAGTTCATGGAAGTTTGGGATCATCCACCAGGGCAGGATGGTTCCCAGGGGCAGGGAGAGAGTGCCTCAGCCACTGGGAAGTGGCACAATCAGGCTTGGAGCCTGACAGAGGGGGCAGAGCCCTGGGATGCAGACCAGGCACCAGGCCAGACCCAGGGGTGGGGGGAGGCTGCAGATGCAGGGCTGTGTATTAGACTGCAGAGGCACTGTGGGGGGTGGGGAAGAGGAGCCAGTGGACACCCCCATTGTGGGAAGAACATGCTGGGTCAGCCCAGGTAGAGAAGCTTTGTCCACGTCTTAGAGAAGAGCCCCAAATGAAGCAAATGCTCACTTGAGTTTAGTCCCGTCAGAGACAAAGGTGGCTAGTGTACTCCAACCCCCACCCACCAATGTCCTGACACAGGTGTCAAAAGGGTTAGGATTGGTGACCCAGGTCAGAGGAAGGTTGCATGGCATGTTAGATCAGTGTCCCTGGTGTCATGTGGGCCTGGGAACATAAAGCCATTCAAAGACCTTCAAAAGCCAAGGAGATGCCACGCTTCTTGTGGGCTAAAGTGGCTGGGACAGTCAGGCTCCTGGGAAGGGCCAAAAACAGAACCCAGAGACATGGCCTCCCTCCTGCCACCTACTGCCCACATCAGGGCATCTGAGAGCCAGATACAGAGGCATTGGCAGCCCACAGTGTCCTGCTGTGTTCCTGGGTCCTTCATTGCTGGACTGCCTGACTGGTGACCATGACCCCAAGTGGATAACTGTGCCTACTTAAACCAGATGGGCTGGAGAGGTTGAAACTCACAGCACGAATAGTTCAGCATAAGGAAATCTGCATTAACTTGGCATTTTGAGTATTGCAACATTTAAGAGCATTTGGTCTGTTAGACAGACCAACCTGATAATCCATCTGAAAATGTAAAATTGAGTCATTGAACCAGTTAGTGATTCTACATGGAAATCTTGCTGCATGTGTGCAGTTTGGGAACACTTAAGAGACCTCCCCTAAGTTCATCACACTCACATGTTTAAATTATTAGATTTCTAAAAATTAGTTTATGTTCAGAAGGTTTTATTAAAGGTAGACAACTTAAATTCTAAAACATAAATTTAGATACAGTAATTTTGGAAATGCAATTAAAATGTTTAACCTGTTAAATTAACTCCGTCAGTGAACTGACTAAGAATTATTCACAGGCCCCCTTAAAGGAAGTCGTTAAAATATACCTGCTCCAGATAGAGGCTGGTTTATAAAGCCAAATTTAAAGGCTTACAGAAGCACTGAACTTCTGAAGTTGTAATTTCAATAAATGGACAAAATGCATTTGAATCGATCTTTGTAACAAGGTAACAATGTACTGAGTGCAAGAAATGAAATAAAACCGAACAATAAAACACCACAGGGGAAAACGTCCCCCCACCACGAGGACCCAGCACAGGTCAGCTGCTGTGGGTGGTGAAACTGAGGCCCAGAGAACCACAGAGGCTGCGTTGGGGCCACACAGCTCCCCTCTGCGTTCCATGCATCCCTTTCTCCCTCTGTCTGGACTCCACACCTGCCCTGGGTTCCCAGGAGGGTCTGTGTCCAGCAGGTGAGCGGCTCAGAAGCTGGGTGGCCTCCCTCTTCCTGGGCCTCATCTGTAATGGCTCCAGCGCAGGAATAGACATGTCCAACCTCTCTTAGGAGGGCCCCCGTGGGAGATGAAGTCATCTACATAATAAATGAAAGATCAGTCCCGGGACAAGGATCAGAAACTAAAATCCTGTGCTGGGCTTCCTTGGACCCAGGGTCACGCCTCTGTTCGGGAATTTCAGAATAATTCCTGGGTGCTCCATATATGCATTCCCTGGGTGCTGGCTTCCGGTTGTGTTCTAGCCTCACAAGTAGGAGGAAAAAGTGCTTACCTTTAATAAGCACCTACTATGGGCCAAGCCCTGTTTTATGTCCTATAACACAGTGGGGAACCAGACAGACAAGCCCCTGTGCTCGCAGAAACTGTTCCGAAGACGTAGACAAACTTACTGGTTTGTAATTATAGTGTCATGACCTAGAACTCAAGAAAGCAATGTGGGCTACAAAGGAAATGCAAGCAGGTGTATTATGAACATAAAACAAACTGAAATATCTGTGCTTAATGCACACATACACGTGTGTACACACACACACACACACACACAAAGACTATTTCTCACTCTCTTAAAAACACATTGTGAATGCCCTGGGCAGACACCACCCCTCCTGCAGTGGTTCCACGTTCTCCCCCATCTCCTTTTGGACGTATAAACTTTATTTTCGTTTATACGTTGCCGTATAAACTTTTTATTTTCTACACTTCAGTTTGGATGGTATCTATCCACATGTCCTCATGTTCCCACATCTCTTCTTGGGCTCCCCACCCAATGAATTTTTGACTTCAGATATTGCAATTTTTCTTGCTAATCTTTGCATTTAGTTCATCTTTACAGGTTCCATATATCTTTTGAAATCATCCATTTCTTTGCCCATTATATCCACATTTTCTTATAGATTATTTAAAATATTGGCTCGGCACCTGTGGCTCAATGGGCTTAGGCGCCAGCCACGTACACCTGAGGTGACGGGTTCGAATCCAGCCCAGACCCACCAAACAACAATGACAGCTGCAACCAAAAAATAGCTGGGCTCTGTGGTGGGCACCTGTAGTCCCAGGTACTTGGGAGGCGGAGGCAGGAGACTTGCTTGAGCCCAGGAATTGAAGGTTGCTGTGAGCTTTGATGTCACAGCACTCTATCCAGGGTGACAACTTGAGGCTCTGTCTCAAAAAAATAAAATAAAAATAAAATATTTATCACACTTATTTAAAGTACTTGCCTGCAAATCCTGGCACCTGAAGCAGCCCTTCATTTGTTTCCATTTAATTTTTTCCTCTTGATGATGGGTCACATTTCTCTTCTTCTTTAGCATGTCTAGTAATTTTTGATTCTGTGCAAGGCATTGTCAATATTATGCTATAGAAACTGGATGCTGCACTCTTCTTTGGGAAAGAGCCGAGCTTCATGCTAGCAGGCAAGTTAAGCTGCTGGGAGATCACTTTTGTTTCTGTGGGCGCTTGGCTTTAAGTCCAAAGTTGAGACTGTGTTTGAGTGGCTCCATTTGTCCTCAGTTTTAGGGTGTAAGTGTTAGTCCTGGGGTGTGGTCCTTTGACTTAAGCATTAGGTCTCCTGGAGTTCCAGTGGAAAGCTTGAGGTGTTCACCAAGTCCATATAAAGTGATGAGACTTAAACGGTCTTCTCGACACTGGGAAACTGCTGGACTCCCTGCCCTCCAGCTGTTTCTCTCCAGTACTTCGATTTCACCCTAAACATGGTGATGTCAGGAGGCAGGCAAGGATATGGAAGGGTCTGTAAGCACATGTGGGGCTCTCTGATGTGGCTCTCTCTTTTTTAGGATTTCTTGTCCCAGTCTCCAGCCACCCTGGTAGCCTAGATCCCCAACACCAAGTGCTCAGCCTGCAGGCTGCTGCCTTCTGCTTGAGCACTGTCCCCCGCATCACATGAACTTAGGGGTCCTCAGGAGAAAGGGGGTTTGCAGTTCTCGCCCGGCATGGCTCCTTTCTCTTGAGTCTGACCTCACACTCATAGTCTACCTGCTTTTGGTCACTCTGCTTTGGCTTACATTTTCATAGATTCCCTAGATTATTTCTATTCACAGGGGCATTAATCTGATGTAAACTATCCCCCTATTATCAAATGCTAGAGGTCTGAAAGGTAGTTGTTTTTTTTTTTAACATTTAATTCCACAAAGTCTCTCTCGTCAGTTGATATTTGAGTTAAAAACTGAATCACATGGGTGAGACATGCAATATTGGGGGTAAAATCTTACAGAAAGAGGGAAAGATCTTGGTGGATTTAAGAAACAGCAAGGCAGCTGGGGCAGCAGAGAGCAGTAAAAAAGGAGATGAGTGATGGGGCCTAGTGTGGGAGGCATGGACCGCAGTGCCCTGGAGCCTCCCCTGCAGAGGGTGGGATGTTGGTGTGCAGGTGCCCTGGTGCCCCCTCACTAATATTCTTTTTTTTCTCACTAGGCTATTGACATCATCTAACCAACCTCTGTGCCTCCCATAACCTCCCTCCACAGCAAAATGCCAGGCCCACATTTCTAAAGTGAAGCCATGATGACAAGCATCTCCTGTCCTCAAGAGCCCCCTGCACCTCTGTCCATTTTTCCTGAACAGAGTATAAGCTCAGGAAAACGTTCAAAGCTGCTACTTATAATTCCAGCTGTGCCTGATTTCCCGAATCATCTGTTGTTATCCATCTACCCTCTGGGTAAGCCAGGAAAGCCATGACCATCCACACACGATGCATTTGTGTCCCTGCCTCCGTGACACTTCCCACGACGCTCTCTCAGCTGCGACAGCCCCACCCCCATTCATCGTGAACCACTTTCTCCAGTCACTTCACTCTTCGCTCTTCTGAGTGACAGTAGCATCCTCCCACAGAATGGGATGACAGCCCGGGTGGAGTAAATCCCCGTGTGAGGCCACGATCTCCTCCTTATGTGGTTCTGTCCACCAGGGTCTCAGGCAGGGGGGAAATGACACCTCCCGACACGTGATGGAACAGGTGAGACTGGCTCTTGGTGCCGCCCAGCCGGACACACTCTGCTGACCTCCGTTCTAGAGCTGCCTTTGCATACTTTCTCCCCTTTGCCACGACCTGCTTGTGCCCAACTTCACTCTAAATAAAGTCTGTGAAATTGATTTCTACCAAAGTGTCGGAACCTTATTCTGATAAGAAAACCCCTCTCAATTCTTTGAGAGAGTTACATTTCAATGAGAGTCCCAGTTTTATACAGGAGGACTAAATTCCTTTACAGTGGAATGTTTGCAGTGGGGGACCCCAGGGGGCGTATTTTTGAGGCTTTGTGAAACTCAGCGTATGGGAAGAAGCTTGCTTTTTGTGTGAGCAGGCCGGGCTCAAAGCAAAAGCCTGGAAAACCAAACAATCCTGTATGTTTCAAGCAGCAGATGTAACACCCAGGCACTTTTTAGAAAGAAATTCCTGGTACCACCCTAGACCCACTGAATCAGACCCCCACCAGGTGACAGGAAACTGAGAGGGGGCATAAGGGGTGCCTGTCAGAATAAACTTTGCAGCAGGTTGAAGTGTGAGGACATTGGCTAGCACTTTCTGGTGACATCCAGGCCCTGCACCTGTGAGCCCAGGGCCTTCCCAGGCAGCAAGGAGAAGCAGCTCTCCCACCTGTGATGGCCTCTCTGCTTTGACTCCAATCCTCTCATTGCCTGGCTACAGAAGCCCAAAGTACAGGCCCAGGTCCACACCCTTCGTGAGCCTAGACACAGAGCCCTGAGGGACAGTCCCCTCTGCTCCTAGACAGCCAGCACCATAACCAAAGCCATGGGCCACTAGGACTCTTGCTTAAATTTTGCCCTGCCTCTGCCTCTCAGGAACATGCAGGCTGAGGGATTGTGGCTGACGCCCCTTAACAGCCTTGACGGGGTTCTAGGCACAGGTCCGGCAATTCCCATGCCTGTTGTGGGCAGGGCAAGCAAGACTCCAAAGGGGAGAGTCTGAGCCATGGGCCACGAGGCTTGCCTACCCCTAGGCGCACAGGGTGAAACTGTGCATTTCTGAAGCCCAGCTGAAGCCCAGCAGAATGATGGGGGGGTGGGGACCTGGCATGGCCTTTGGGGCACCACAGCTGGGGGCAGTTGGGAGGTTTGCTGGCTGTCTCTGCCATGTCTGTGTAACTCCTCAGCCCCAGAATGCTGCTGGGGGGAAGAGTCTCGCATGGCAGGTGGCTTCCCCTGAGCCGAGGGTGGATGGCAGGGTTAGAAAAGACGGATCTAATTCACCCTCCAGGCTTGGGTCAAACCCACTCCCCCAGGGGTCTGTGTCACCCTGATGGCCATCTGGCTTGGTGCGGCAGGGGGAGCTCAGGCATTCACAGTAGATACCCGAGGGCCCCATTTCCAGCTACACATGGAATGTCAGCCCCTTGGGGGCAGGACCTGTGTGGCCTATGTGTTAGTATCCATGTGGCATTTGCTGTGGATCAGGAGGGAGGCCAGGGCAGGGGAACTGACAGCAGGTGCCCTGGCCCGACCCCAGCTGCCTTGGCTCTAGCATGGAATATGGGGCTCTGAGAGTGACAGGCTCGTCTCATTTTCCCCTCTCTTCTGTCAGAACCTGAGAGAGAGCGAGCCCCAGAGGGCAGCAACAGGGGCCAGCCTTCCAGGGCCAAGGGCTGTCCCACGACAAGCCCTCCATGTGGACCTTCAGGGGCAGAAATCACAGAAGCGTGCATGAGGAGGGCGTCCAGAGGACGTCATCTGTCCTTCTCCAGATCCCACCTTCTGTCAAAGGTGAGACCACACCTTCTCTTCAAAGCCCACCCTGCACACTTGACCCCACTTGGAGCAGGCCTATCTTAGCCGAGGGCTCCTGGCCTCGCGGTGGCTCTCTGGGGTGTCCTGCGCTGAGGACTTGAGGTGACCATGGGCAGGGCTTTCTTCTCCCCACACACCCTCTGCTCAACACAGGGCTGCATCCCCATGGAGAATGCCCCATGGTTGGTGTCGGAAGCAGAGTTCCCTGTGCCCCCAAATCCCTTGGCCAGCTCTCCGGCAATAGCATTGGGGTGATCAGAGGCTGATGATGCCGGGCTGTCCTGTGACAGCTGTGCATGCCAGCAGGGTGGCTTTCCCCGAGCTGAGAGTGACAGCGCAGGGAAGGAGGACAGAGTGCCTCCCACTCACCATTTCACATGGGCCTACAATCTGTCGACTGCCAGCTCTCTGTTTGCTGAGTGAGGGAACCAGGCAGCCGTCCATCACAATTCTGACTTGTTCCATGCACAAAAGGTTAAGAAACGCGCTTCAGGTCTCAGGGCCAGTGAGTGGCAGGTCGGTGCTGTGCCAGGTAGACCTGCCAGGGGTCCCCTGCGCCCCACCCCCTGCATTCTTCCTCTTGTGAGGTCCCCTCCCTTTGAATATGGGCTGGACATAGCAACGTGCTTCCCACCCATAGAGCAAGGGAGAGGGATGGCCCTTCTCAGACTGGGTGATGCAGGCTCTGCTTCCATCTTGCCAGCAGACTTTCCTCCTACTGGTTGTGATACAGCAAGTTGCCAGGTTGGAGATGCCCACGTGGCCTGGAGCTGAAGGTGACCCTCAGTTACCCACCCATCAAGTCCTGAGGCCTTAGCCCAACAGTACTCAGGGATCCAAGATCTGCTGGCCACTGCGGGAGTGAGCGAGACTTTCCATAGCTGAGCATCTGGATGAAACCCCTGGCCCTGGCTTGCAACTCTGAGGCAGAGACCCAGCTAACGTGTTCCCAGATAGATTTCCGACCCTCAGAAGCTGTACACGTGTGTGCTGTTTTGAGCCTCTCCATTTGGGGATAATTTGCTACAGCAGTAATAATGCAAACACTGAGGGTGTCAGTGCCTCTCTGTGGTCAGTCTCCCATCCTTAGGAAGAGTCCTAACCCCCCGAGGAGCTCTCGATCTAGCAGTTTCTAGTTTCCAGATGAATTCGAGCAAGTCCCAAAGGGAAGTGAGGTTTTTGCACTGTCAAACATGTCAGTTCTCAGCACGTCTGGGAGTCAGACTTCTCCCAAACCTACGTGATTTCCACTTGTCAAGTTGGAAAAAGAAAGCAGGAAGTGTCTGTGCAGGATGTTAAAGTGTTTCCTCCTGGGACCTTACTAGAAAGTTGTATTTTCCTGGCTGAGGCACAAGAACAGACCCCAGTGACCAAGAGAGTCCACTGGGTCGTCCCAGCCCAACTTGAGTTGAGCAGAGGCAGCCTACCCATCCTTCCCAGCTTGTCCCACGCGCGCCAGGAGTTGGGGGTGAGGAGGCCTGGCCCTCCCTGCACCTGTCAGCCTCTGGAGGCTGAGGGGTTGTGGCAACAGTTTACAGAACTGGAGTGGTGTCACCCAGGCCTCAGAATCTGTTGGAGACCTGGCTAGCTGCCCGCTGAGCCTTGTGCATCTGGGGGACTCCTTTAGTTCAGGAATGTCCCCTCCCCCATGGCGGTCAGGATGGGCTTCCTGGGGCCCATGATGAAGTACGGCAATCTTGCCTTCACAACTTGGGGCTGACTTCTCAGAGGAAACCTGACAAACGTCGCGATTCCCATGTCTTATTCCTCAATTCTAAATAGACACAACACATCCACTGCACAAGGGGTCCTTGTCACCTCTTTCTGCTGAATCTTTGGATTGTATTCTTGTCCTCTGTTGAAATTGTCCTCAGGATAAAATCTCCTTTGTGAGATTGTTGCATCAGAATGAAGGACCCTCTTTGTGCTCTGGATGGGTTTGTTATATTAGAAATACAGGAGGCCTCTGCAAGGTGACCCCCCAAGGGACAGTCACAGGCTGGCCAACACATGGAGGTGGTCAGCGTAAGGAAACAGGCCTGCTGTACTGACATGTACGTGGAGTGTCTGTCGGGTTCCGTGAGAATTAGGCCGCTTAATGAGGTGGTCAGCTATGGGGGTTCTGCCATGTACAAATGTGACCATGGCATTCACATGTTAGTTTTATACTATATGTATATAAAATATATGCTTGTATTTGATGTGTGTCTGTAAAATATATATAGCATTATGTGAACATGCCTGTAACTTTATTCAATGTGATTTCTCACCTCCCCATTTGTCAATTTTTAGCAGTTGAATTTATTGCAGCTTTTGGTTCAACCTACTCTGGGCCCTGAGAGCTGGCCGCAGCCTGTGGAAGTGCGGGTGGGTGGGGACGGCCATGGCCTTGTCTCTGTGTAGCTGAAGAGAAGTGGGTCCCCAGCACAGCTGTTCACAGGGACCTTTGGGGTGGGGTGCAGGACCCCCAGGTCTGGCTCAGGCGTTCTAGGGTGGACATAGATTGTGTGCTTTTCCGGGCATCCAGGTTAGGGGGCCTCTGCACGTGACTTTAGCACGGTCACCAGAAGGAGAGCCAGGAAACACAGGGGCACAGCCCTTCAGCACCCACGCTGAGCCTCCCCCCCTTTTTCCTGTCCTCCAAGCCACTCCTTAAGGAGACCCTCAGTGTTCCCATTGCTGATCTCTGCTCTGTGTCCCCTCGATTCTGTCTGCAGAGAGGAGCCTGATGAAGTGCAGGTTGGGCCACATCACAGCCCTGACACCTGCTGGGGCTTCTCTCCAGGAGTGAAAGCTGGGAGCTTGCCTGCGGCCACCAAGCCCAGACCCCCGGCCCCCTGCCCTGCAGCTTTCTCTGCCCCTTCTCTGCTCAGGCCACACCAGCCTCCTTCTCTCCTCGAACTGCCGGCACGGTCTGCATCCAGGCCTTTGCCCTGCTGTCCCCTTGTCCTGGGATGCCCCTTCTGCCCAGGGCCACAGAGAGCTCTCCACTCTTCCCGCAGATCTCCAGGCGGAGGGAAGCTTCAGGGACCCTGGTCAGCTCAGGAGCATTTTTCAACTACTGCCCCTCGTGTACACACACCACGACACGTGCACACTCGTGTCTTCTCCCCTCCATGCTCTCGTCAGCACCTCCCCCTGGGCACACCGTGCTGTACCTGGCTCTGTGGTCTTGGTCTCCCCTTGACCCCTGGAGCGTCAGCTTGCTGCAGACAGAGTCTTCCTCTACTGCCCCTGCCCAGCACACGGAGGCCTCACTGAGCTGCCGTTGAGTAAATGAGTGAATGAATATATGGTAGGAGAGCTGCGTGGGGGACCAAGGGGGCAGACTGGGGGGCATGCTCCCTCCCTCCAGGGTTCCTTCCCAGAGCTGGCACCGTTGCCTCCACTCCTAAGAAATCATAGGGCTCTCCTCCAGGAGTGGTGGCCAGTCCTCCTGGTTGCTACTACCCTCCCTGTGAGTGAGAAATCAGTGGCTCCCAGCTATCCTGGGCCCCAGCCAGGCAGGTGTCCTGCCTGTGGTCTCAATGGAAGCAGCTTAGGTAGCTGGCACCAGCCTTAGCAGTTAGAGGCCATGGGTCCCCATGGACACAGAGGTTCCTCTGCCCCAGGCTTGGAGCCCAGAGCCCAGTGCTGCAGGGATGAGGCCTCCTGGCAAAGCCCCCACCCCTGTCCCTGCCAAGCTGGTGCTCACACAATCCTCTCCCACCTTCTTCCTCTCAACCATCCAAACGATGACCCTAGGACACAGGACACCAGTGCTAAGACAAAGGGGCTGAGGGACGTTGTTTCCAATACTGGAGCTTTGATTAATTTCACCTTCAATGGTGAACAATGACCTGCTTTCTCTTTTGTGGGGACAAATGCTTTCCTGATTCACCAAAGACCAACTTGGCCCTCTGAGAAGGCTGAAAACAAAAGGGCCAAACTTGGCCCTCCGGGAAGGCTGACAATGAAGAGACATCTATCACCTGCTCCTCTCTGGCTCCACACAGAATCTCACCTGGGCACTGGCACCACCACTTCCTGCAGGTGATGGGAGGGGCTGTCTTATTTGAGTGGGGGCCAGGTGTCCTGTCTCCAGAAGCCCAGCTTAGGTCCTGTGAGCCCTTGCTGATGCATCACTGGGGACTGGTCGGTGGGGTGCAGGGCAATCAGGGCTCTGCGTAAGTCCAGAGGCTCTGCTCACGTTCCCAAGGACACCCACACGTGAGCACACACCCGGTGCCCATGCACAGTGCTGAGCCCTCCAGCCAGCCTGCAGGCAGGTGCTCAACCAGGGTTCAGGGATAGGGCTCTGCAAGGCCCCCAAGTCTCCCCACCGAGGGCTTCATGTAGGAGCCTGTGGTCTTAGTCACTACCCTCCTGCTCTCCCCTTTGGCCAGCCCTTTTGAAAGGCTGAGTTCATGGTACTTTCCTCAGGCAGAGAGGAAGGTGCATTGTAACCCAGGATGAGAGTCACTTTGCCCCCAGGGCTCTCTGTGCCTAGCCTCAGCCCATCCTGGAGCTCAGCACAGGAAGAGAGGGTCCTTAGGATCAGGGCCTCTGCCTGAGTGGTGGCATTAAAGTGCAGATCACAGGTGTAAGCCTGCTTGCTGCCCCTGCCGGCTCCTCTCTCCACCCTGGGAGAGGCTCCCCTACCCACACATGGGGCACTCCATGTAACGGTGCAGGCCCCTGGGGGGCTGAGTTTGCTGGCCACACGCCTCTTGCGAGGATTCTGAGGGTCACTGCATGTCCAGCCACTGATTTCCCCACATCTGCCGGAGGCTCTGTCTGCAGGACACCTCTCAGGAACTCGACCAGCCCCTCAGCTGTGCAATTCCAGCCACTCCACACACTGAAGCCTGCACCACGGCACCTCTGGACTTGTGTTGACTGTCTCTCCGACCCGCCTGCCCGTCTCTCCCCCTCTGGACTCAGCTACAGGGACCTCAGACCCATCAGGCTTTGATGCCCGTCAGTGTCCACCTGCTGAGACACTCTCTCCAGCCTAGACAGATGTATTAGATGACACCTCCAACCACTCCGAGACCTCAAGGTCCGGACATGGTGCCTAAATTCACAGTGGCTGAGTTTTAACCAGCATTTGTTCCTTAGGGCATGTCTCAGTTTCATCTTTAGAATGGTGCTGTTGGGAGCAGTTGCTTCCTCCAACTCCGCAAATCCTCACTTTGTGGACGATTTCCTTCCACTGCCGGGTGGGTCTTCCCAGAGCTTATCTCTGCACAGTGCCAAGTCCATCCGGGAGTAGCCGCTGGCCCTGTGGCTGTGCTTCCTGGCCTCTTCCTTAGAAGGAAGGTACTGGTTAGAAATCTGCCTTCCAGCTACCACAGTTATCAAACAGCAATTTCATGGGATGCTTTGCGACCCATGCATCAGGGCTCGATAGTCGTCCATCCCCTGATGATAGGCCCCACATCCAGCTCCTGATCCAGGCAGTGCTGTGAGCCTCGCTCCTGCTATTACATAAAAGCAAACCCTTCCAGTGATGACTCGTACATGGTTTGGAATCACCAGATCAGAGGCTCTTGAACTTGCGTCAGTCACCCGGAAGCCTCGTAAGCGCGGATAACCAGGCTTCCTCCCAAGATGCCCGACTCATCAGGTCCAGGTGAGGCTTGGGAATCTGTGCGTCTAACATGTGGCTCGTGACTTGAGAACCTCTGGTCTAGGTTAGGCAGTTGTAAAAGCTCCCAGTGGAACAGGCTTCAGACCATAGGCTCCCCTTCTCATGCTACAAGTCCAGCCTGGCTGGCCTGGGCCTCACTCAGGGCACCTGCGGATGATGCAGCTGTTCCATGGAATGTGGCAGGTGACACACAGGGATGGACTGATCCTTCAGACTGGAAGTCACGTGTGTGTCACCTATGCTCAAGGTCATTGTCTGAGTTGAGCCTCATGTGCCTCCTCCCCCAGCCACAGGGGGCTGACCCTGTGTATGGCTGACACAGGTCGGAAAGTGCCCACACCCTGCGGCGTGGATACCCAGCCTCCAGCAGGCCTCTCCAGCTGGCTCCTGGCTGAGTTCTAACCTGCTCCCAGGGGAAGACAGCTGTCCATGGCCAGCCTCGACCACTTCTGAGGGAAGAGCTTCCCCCGAGGATGGCTGAGGCAGCCTCGTGGTTCCTCTTTCTGTGCCCATCACCACTGAGAGCTCCCAGCGTCCTGGGACTGCAAGCATTAAACATGGGCTTAATGCAGGAGCAGGGCTGGGCCACACTTAAGAAGACAGCCAATCACATCTGTTCACAGTGGAAACAGGAAACTCGATTTATTGGAAAAACTATTACAATTATTCCTCTGTTAACACAGGTTTAAAATATTTTGAAATACCCTTTCCTGTGGCATTACAGTTAAAACTCATGACATGTCTGTTATATTTTTAGGAAATGTACAGTGTGTCATTTGACATATTTGGGGCCTAATGTCCTAGAATCTTCATCGTAAGTTTTCTGCCGACCATTTTTTTCTTTTCACCAATATGTGTCCAATTATATATATCAGGAGGAAAAAATAAAATTACGCCAAAGAATTCCTGCAAATATAAGAAGTAATTTTATTGCAATATACCGTAGCTAAGGTGATCTGGGAAGGACGGGACACATTTTGAACTTTGATACGAATTACAACAACTTTGAAGGGACCAACAGGGGAAGAAAATGACAGAATGAAAAGAACAAATCAGATGGGGTGAGAAATCAAAACAGAATCACATGACCTAGACAAATCCACATGGCATCACATGAAATCCTCAGATATGGCTTTTCTTTGGAAGAGATGAAGGTCATTGGCACATGCTGGAATCCTGGGCTCCAGAGACTCTCCCAGCCAGACTTTTCTTTGGCAAGAGCAAGGCTTGTTTTACAGGAAAATTCGGAAAATCCATGATGGTGATGCATTGTTACTCCCGGGTCGGGTCGCTTTGATGGCCCAGGCTGGAATCACATTCCAGCAAGGTGGGGGGTGGACAGCACCAGAGCTGGGGCAGCTCCCAGGGGCCAGGACTACATTTCCCATGGTGGGGAGAAAGGGCATGTCACAAGGGCAACTTTTCACAGTAAGGGGCTCACCTTTCCCAGCTGCCCCTGCACATCCTCCTGCCCACAGAAGGAAGCCCCTCATCTGGATGGCTAGGAGAAGGTTCCCAGGGGGCAGTGAAACCCACCGTGTCCGGGACATTTGCAGATGGAAATTCCAATTGCTAACATGGGAAAGAAGAGCCGTTGGCAGCCCTGGAGAGACTCACAGAGTTCATTGCACATTTCTCTGTCTGCCGAGGCTGCAGTGAAGGCAGCCCGGCTGAGACAGCATGTGGGACCACCCAACAGCTTCCATTCAGTTCTTGGAAACACAGAAATTAGCACCACAAACATTCGGCAACCGAACACAATCTGCTATGGTTACACCATGCACAATGCGGGAAGAGTCTTTTTATTTTGTGAGTGTGTTTTCAGATCATCACAGGCCTCAGGATTGGACTCAACACAATTGGAGACAGTGAGAACCAGCGCTTGGCTACCCTGCCCGGTGGGAAGGAGGGTTGACCCGCCTTTATTGCAAAGTCCTCGGCTAAATCGCAGACTGTGCAGGCGGTAACCAGGATGAGGAAGGCAGGGAGAATGAGGCACAGCCAGGTACCCAAGTGTTGCCTTCAAGGAGATCTTAAAACAGATAGCACCACAAAAGAGAAGTGTAAAAACTCAGCACCAGTTTTCATTTAATTATCATCCATAGAAAATGTGGTTTCCCTGCCCTGGACATTCTCCCATCAGGCTATGCAGGAAGAAGAAGGGAAGAAGGAAGCAATTAAATTTAATTTAAGCCTGTGTTTTCATCTAAGTGCATGAAGAAAAGGCAAAGTTTCAAATTCTTTTTTCCTCCCCATTAAAAAAAAAACAAAAACCCTAGAGCTAATGGGACGAGTATCTCAAAGGGGTACTGGGACCTGCTTCGCCGCCGCAGCATGAGGTCCTGCTGCCGGGGCGCACTCCAATTTATTGCACGTTCTTGACGGGGTAGGGGCGGGAGACTCCCCTCTTGTAATCGGAACTGGGCTGTCACCCAGCATTGGTGCCTCGCCCCTCCGCCCGTCCCTCCAGGGAGATGGAGGCTGTTTCCAGGCGGGGCTGAAAGCCAGGCACATGTAACATTTATAACAATACAATACAAATATTTACTTAGAACTTATAAAAACATAAGCACCTTTAATCCATTGGAAAGGCACATGCAGAATGACATTTGGCCTCGAAATGGATAGTGTTGAGGGTTGTTAAAAACAGAGGCTTTGGTGACGGTGGGTGACCTTTACGTGGCTTGCCTCAGAACACTTTTGAAGGTCAGGGGAAATACACATCTTCAAGTTGAATTTAAAAAACAAAAAAGTGACATCCAAATACTGCGGCCCCACCCCCACCCTGGCAAACTCTTGAGGAACGGGACAGCGGGAGCTCGGGAGCCAGGGTGCGGCCCCCGCTCTCCGTGTGGCGCGTGTGTGGACAGACCTGGGCGTGGCCCGAGGCTGTGATGCAGCTAGGTCATGTGATTCGGCTCCAGGGAGGGGTGCGGCTCTTCCCTCTGTTCTCTTGGGGCTTGGGGTCCAGCACCGCGTGGTCCGAGGCACGGATGAAGTCAGGTGGGAGGGGAGCAAGAAACCTTCACTGTCCAGGATCGGAGCGTGCTCAGGACACTCACGAACGACGTGCTGAGGTCACGAGGTTGCGCGTGGAAGACCCGGGCTCGGCAGCTCCTAGCCCAGGAAGCAAGCCGGTCCCACCTCAAATCCAAATTTCTGTGATGCTTCACCGAAGTCATTGAACATGATGTCTACAATGGGCACTTGCTCCACTTTGGGGGTGTCAATCTCCAGCACAGTCTTCTGATAGCCCTTTTTGGTCTGGGGGAAGGGGAGACAGGTGGAACGTGGTTAGGAACAGTGGGGCCTCCTGGGGTTTGCCCCCACCCGTCACCCCATCTGGCTCCAAAACCCTGATGGGTGTCTTGCCTCCATGCCTTGACCCCCAAGCAGGCAAGATTCACCCTTGGGTAAGTGCTGGTGGGAACGTGGCTGGCCAAGTCATGTGGTGATCCCCACAATCACCCCAGGAGTCCTCATGGGCAACAGAGAGGTGCCCCAACTCCTGCACAGCTGTGAGGCACAGGGCAGGGTCTTGACCCATCCAGCCCTTCCTGCCCTACCCCACTGGGAACCTCATGGCAGCATGTTCTGCATCAAGGCACCTGCTATAGACAGGTGGGGCCACCACAGAACCAAAATGATGGGCTTATGCTTGAAGTGAAAGATTTCAAAATGCCACCAACAGAGCCCTAGGCCAAGCGTGGGGCCCCACAACCCATCTTCACACCCGGGAGGCTGGCCCTGCCCTGGGCACTCAGCAGGCTGGGTTGCTAAGAAAGAAGATTCTTCATGTTCACAAGTGCAGGAAGGGGCGGAGACCTCACACAGAGGGGTTCAGAATATGGGTAAACTGAGGCACAAAGTGACACCAAATGAGAGGCCTGCAGGATATGTCAGCTCCCACCCCTTTCTCAGGCCAGTGCAACCCCATGGGACAAGATGGAAGACCGGGAGAGGCCTCCTCCCTCTCAAGCCACGACTCCCAGAACACGGGGAACAAAGATGTGAAATTATCTGGTCCCTAAAGCCACCCAAGCTCAACTCTGAGCCATAAGGACACTTATGAATGAGACTGAACCGGCCCTGTCATCCCGTCAGCTTCTCCTCCGACAAGGGTGCCTTATCCACACAGGACACTGCCTGCCAACCCGTGCTGGACAGGTGGCTTTCGCTGCCCTGGACAGAGACAAGATGTAAAACTTTGGCTAGCTCTGGACCCAGGAAGGGTCTCAGAAGAAGCTGTCAGAGGGAGGAGCAGGGTGGAACCAGCAAGTGTCTCCAGGACACACCAGGCAGAGTCCTAGCACGGACTCCAAGGCCAGAGACCCCAACATCACTCCTGTCTCTGCTGCTGTTCACCTACCTGGCTGGGGAGGAAGGCAGGGTCTCGCAGGGGTGCACCCCGCACTGCTGTGGCCTTGTGTTTGTGTTCCCCTAGGTGACGTGTTAGGAGATGGGACCTTCGGGAGGTGATTATGAGGATGCAGCCCCGGCAGGTCAGGTTAGGGCCCTTCTGAAAGAGGCCTTCTCTCTGCACCACAGCCAGACCCTGCCCCCGCCGCCACCCTTCCCTCAAAATTCCAGAAGTGAACACCTGTGATTTATAAGCTGCAGAGTCTGTGGTGATTTGCTACAGCCGCCCGCATGGACCTGACCCCAGGCAAGAACTCCTAAGACACTCCTGGAAACAGAGTGAAATGACAAATATATGGGGTTTTTTTAAGCGGATAAATATTGAGGGCCAATTTTTCACAAGCAGTAGACAACCAACATACTCTCTGTGACTCAGTTTCCTCAGCTTGGGGATGCCAACTCAACGGAGGAGGCAGGAGAATAAAACCTATCTCATCTGCCCTGCCTGCCTGCCTGGCGGCAGAGTCTCCAATGTCACCTGCGAATTTCATCGACCTCTCCCCCAGACCTGGTCCTTCCCGAGCCCCTGCCTGGGTAAAGACACTCCCGGGTTGGGCTGGAACTCCTTCAGAGTTGGGTTATAGCAGCAGCAAGAACATGGGCTCTCCAGGGAGCTGCCAGCCTGCGTGGCTCAGCCCCCTCGCCAGAGATGTCGAGTCAGAGGGTCTGGCGTGGGATCCGGAATCTGTGTTTTGGAAAGTTTCTTAGACAGTTCTGATGCATGTGGGTCACAACCAGCCCCGGAGAGACACTGTCTCAAAGGAGGTCATCACAGGGCAGCTCAGGAACGATAACAGATGCAAACCTCAAAGGAGGTCATTACAGGGGCAGCCCATGCCCTGTGGCCTCAAGCCTGCTGGAAGGGTGGTCACAGCCCTCCATTCCCAGGGAGAAGGACGGCAGGGGCCAGCGCAGCTGTGTAGCTGCTGGGAAGGAGAGGGCAGGACACGTTGTCCAAGACGCAAGGCTACCATGCCCTCCAGCCCCGGAAGGCCACCGATCTCCTTGCCCTGTAGTCCAGCCAGCAAAGAGGGGCCAGAGACCACCTCTACCTGTCTGAGCACCCATCGTCTGGCCTCCCTAGCTTGGTCTGACCTGAGTAATCAAATGAAATGGTCTGATCAGGCCTTCCTGGGGCCACATGTGGGGAGGCAGGGCTGTCATAGGAAGCCAAGTGACCTCGGTGACAGGGCAGCAAGCCAGTGAGTGGACCAGGGGTCAAGGCCTGGTCTTCCTTATCCCCTGCCCCAGGAGGGTGAGCAAACAGTCTTCCTTGGGAGCAGCAGCAGTGTCTTCCACCCAGGGGACGTGTGCCGAACTGGCAGTTGACTGCACGGCATCAAGGGGGCCTCTCTGCTCCAATGACCATGGCGCTTAGAGGGGACGTATCTAATGCCAGCCACCCTGCAGCCCCGCTATTCCAGAGGCATAAATCACCAATACAGGCTAGCAACAACCCCCAGAGGTCACACAAAGCTGCACAAACAACAGGATTTATGTGGAGTGGCTCCTGGCCCTCTTGCCGGTGATTCGTGCCTCTCCACAGGGCCAGCTCGGCAGCCTCACCAATGAGGTTGCCCAGCCAAATGGTGCTCGCCATGGACTCCCAATTCCTTGGCCATCATTAAAGTATGGATCCAGCAGGTCCCCAGCGACCGAGGCAGGGAGCCCCGTAATCAAATGACAGACACTTAGAGGCCAGCTGGGCTGAGGTCCCGCAAGTCCAGCCTAGCTTCGCTGCATGCAGCTCCCCGTGGGCGCCCCTGCACCCACCTCCACGCCTCTGTCAGTCCCTTTCCTTCTAGTCCACAGAGCCCCTCTGCTCCCACACCAGCTTCTTGGGACACCACAGGCGAGACCCAGGGCCAGGTGCTCAGGCCCTTAGCACGGAAGCCCTTTGAGACCCCTTCAGACCTCTGACCGTTTTTTGTTCAGAGTTACGGTTCTACATGAGGGGGTGGATTTTGCCCCAAGAGACACCAGGCAAGGTCTGGAGACAATTGGGCAGGGGGCTGCTGCTGGAATCTAGTGGGAAGAGGCCAGAGCTGCTAGTAAACATCCCACAAGGCACAGGACAGCCCCACATTTCAAAGAATCGCACGGCCTTGGATGTGAAGACTGCTGAGGCTGGGAAACCTGCCCTAGAACTAGACTTCCTCTGCCTAACTCGGGGAGCGAAGCTAGGTGGGGGTGGGGGGAGTTACGGATAAGCAGACTTTATCTCAGCTACCAGAAGAGCTTCCTAATACTGAGACTTTGCAACCATGGCCTGGCCTATCTCATGAGGTGGTGAGATCCCCGTCAGTGGAGGCATTCAAGGTGCAGCTATGCCAGGAAGGGGATCTGGTGGGAAGAATGCTGAAATGGGAGTTGGGCGACTTGGCTTTGCCATTCCCAAGGGACCTGGGTTAAGTCCACACACCTCTCTGGGGCTCTGCACCTATAAACTAAAGTGAAGATCAGGATCAGGAGTTCTCATTCAGAAGTGGGCATGTGTCCAGTGGCATCTAGCACACGGAGGCTGGAGACACGAGTGGCCATGCAGCCCCAATGCCAGCAGCACACACACCCACCTCACCAGACGATGCTGGGCCCGAGGAAGGAGCTGTCTGCTGTGGGATCAAGAAGACCCAAGCAAGACCCAGTCCCAGTATGCAGGCAGGGCCCGGAGGGCAGGTTCTGGGTCAGACAGTGTCGCTAAGAACTTGTGGGACTTCCCGGTTTTGCCGTTGGAATGATTAGGGGTAGGAGCTTCAAGAGAAACTGGGATGAAAGAAGCTGAATCTTCTAGGAAGTTCTTAAGAGCAGTGGAAGCCTGTCTGAGCCAGCTCAGGGGGCCGGGGCCATGGTCACCCTCTAATTTCCAAGGTTCTTCCTAGGATGGAGCTTTCCACTGCCTTCCAGGGAACGTTCTCCTCTTCTAGAAAGCCATTTTATTCCCTTCATCGGGACACACACTGGTCCAACCAGAGTGTTTCACTTTTTGCCAAGAAAGCCAGGAAGCTCAGAGCCAAATTCGGGGCTGTGTCTGCTCAGGCCCTGCCTCTCCTCCATAGGTTCCTGGTTTCTTGTCACCTCCTTGTTGATTCCCTTGCACTTGGGAGTCCATGTTGTCTAGAAATAGTCACAGGGTCTCATCTGGGACTTGTGGTGGGGTGGATAAAATTCTGAACTCTTTTAGGCATGATTTGATGTGCTCCCCAGAAGCTCTGTGAGGCAGGTGCTACTACTATCCTCATTTGGACTCGGGAAGCAGCCTGGGGCAGGTGTCAGCACAGGGACAGTTGCTGGAGGAAAGATCCCCTACTGTTTGGGACCCCTTTCCTCAGGGAACTGGGTCCCTCAACCTCACACAGGAATGAACTCTGCACAAACCATAGCCAGACCCCCAAGTGCTGACTCAGACAAATCCTTGGGGGCTGCATGGCAGAGGGAGGCCAAACCCTGGAGTGGAGACACCCCGCTGAGTGGGCTGCCCTGCCTGTCTTGAGTACAGCTTTACTCCTGGGAGCAGCCCTTGGGGGGGTCAGAGCTAATCCCAGGGGTGAGGGGGCAGGGGGGAAGGAGCTGAACACATCAGGGCTGAGGGCCTGGATCTTCCTGGCACCAATCCTGCTCTCAGGGGCTCCAGGAAGGTCTGCCCTGAGTCCGCACCACCCTCTCGCACTTCCCTAGGCCCAGGGTTGCTCACAGAACTATTCCATGATGTTCTAGGGGCACCAAAGAGCTGCTGGCTTGGAGGGAGGCCAGCCGGCTGACCCTGAACACAGAGGGAGACGGAAGCCGAGGAGCCATGCTAGCCGCAGTCCCTGAGGGAGCTGGCCTGGGGGTGCAAGTGGAGTGAGAATGGGGACTGGTGTCAGTAAGAAATAGGAGACCCACCTCCAGCCTCTCAAAGGCCACACAAAGAGGACACGTCCAAGGATTCCCACAGGCCCAAGCACATTTCCAGGACACGAAGGCGCATCCTGGATCTGTGCAGTGGCCCGGGGCAGAGAGCAGCCTGGCAGCCTCAGCAAACCTCCAGAGGGGTGAGCCCGGTCACGCTGGACAGAGGGCAGGACTGGCACCCAGAGGGGGTGGTGAGGTTGGGGGCGGACATTGGCACGTGGGCTGAGTGAGCCTCTCTCCCTGTCGGCTTTGGCTCCCCTGCCTTCAGGCAGAGCCACCCTCCCCGGGGGAAACTGCGTGTGCCGGGCATCAGGAGAGCTGGTGACCTCGACCATGGCCAGTGCTGCCATCACTCTCAGGATCTGCAGGGCCTCTCCGGGATGGTCATGGTCTCAGGAGCAAACACAGCCAGAGTCTTGACCCCTCCCAGAAAAGAGCTGCTAAGGAGAGGGAGGCCCCGAGTTCGGGACAGTAGGAAGCCAGGCCCTCAGAGTTTCCTACCAGGTCTCAGATTTCCTTCCTAACCCACAGCACTATGGAAGTTCCCAGAAACTCCGGCCTGGGATTTCAAGTCTTCCGACAACCCCAGGGCTGCCTGGGGGCGAGGCATCTCCTGGGCCCTCCCTGCCCCTCCAGCAGGCGCCCCATAGCCTGTGCTGGGTGAGCAGTGGGCCCCACGAGGCACAGACACACGGCACTCCCATGGTGGGGCACTCACCGCGCAGCCGTCCACCAGGGCGCGGATGTAGGGGCTGTTGTCGTATGACATCTCCTCGTCGTTGGAGCCCAGGAAGCGGATGGCCTTGTCGTAGCTGCCCGTGGCTGCGTCCTGCCAGGCCACCGACTGGTAGCAGTTATAGGTGACGTTCTGGTGGGCAGAGGCGCTCAGCAGCCGCAGGAAGGTCATCTGCACCACGCCCACGGGGTTGCCCTCAGCGTCCACGTAGGAGAGCTGTGCAGGAGGGGAGGGGGCAGAAAGGAAGATGGGTCAGCAGGGCAGGGACACACGCACAGGCGCAAAGCCCCACATGTGCACTGCCCCGGGCTTCACCTGTGCCCCATCTCCTGGAAGACACAGACTGGAAACCCCCTGCACCCACAGACCCCGGAGCCGGCACACTCCAGCTGTCTTGGGGGCTCCCAGGAGCAAAGTGAACCATGTCTCTTTTCCTTCAGGGTCTTAAATAATCCACCCACTCCTCTAGGCCTGGTGACCCCTAGTTATCCTGTAGGGTTCAGCGCCCATGGTGCCTCCTTCAGGAAGCCCACCGGGGTTAGATGCTCCTACACTTGCTCCAGGGCAGCCCTGCCACACCCCGGTCTGTCACAGCATCATGTCTTCCCTACCAGGCTGTAAGCCCAGGGAGGACGGGACAGTGGGCCTCAGCACCCTCTGCCAGTGGCCTAGCAGAGCCCGAGAGAGGTTTGCTGCTCCATGAACTGCAGCCAGGGTCTCCTGGGCCAGCACCCCCTGCAGTGCCCACAACAGCTGTGCTTCCTGCATGTCTACCCACAGACCTCTCCCCTGTGCCACCCGATGGCTCCTCCCAGATGGCACTCTGGGCTCTGCCTGGTTTGTATGTGTTGAATTAACGGAGACCCATTCTCAAAGACATCTTGCATTAAGACGGGCCTCTCATCTCCGAAGCCTGCACACTCAGCACCCCAACCACTTGGCCGGGTGCCCTGGAGCCGCAGGCCAGGCTCACCTCCCCAGTAATGTATGAAGCAGGATTCGGATGGAGTGTCTGGGACCCTGCCTGAGCTGGGTACTTCTCCCTGCTCCTCGACAGCCCTGTGCCCTCCCTCTGTCCCTGAGTCTCCGCAGGGCTCTCCCCTGCCTAGAACACTGCCTAGCCTGGCAGGAATTGCCGCCACTACCGTCCTTGGAATCACACCCCAGACAACCGCTCCCCGGCTTCCTCTATGCCTCCTGTGGACCCCCGATCTGATCCCTTAGACCCCCGCATCCTCTAGCCAGCCCTGACTGTTGTGCTGTGGGTCCCAGTGCCCCATGTGTCCCTGTGGATAGACCGTGAGCCCCGTGTGGAGAGGAGCCAGGTGTGTCCCCTCGCTATGACCCATGGCCAGTGAACGAAGCCCTCCTGAGATTACAGGAACAAAGGAAGGTCCACTGCCGGCACCTGGGATGGGCAAGGCCCTGGCCAGGGAGCCATGAGAAGCTGGAACTAGGCGGGGCCTGAAGCCTCGAGGGCCCTGTGGCTGGCTGGGGCAAGACCTTCAGCCTCTAGGCAGCAAGGCTGGCCTGAGGAGGGCAGGATGTGATGATGGCTGGAGGCACAGGGGTCACAGGACAGCATGTAGCACAGCCACCTCCAGGGTTGGCCTCCCATGGCAGTGAGCAGGTCTGCAGCCGGGGGCTGCATGGGCTGCCTGGCTGTGCTGAAGGGGCCGCAGGGACTCTGGGGGTGTGACTCCCACTGGAGAGCCACCCCAACTACAGCAAGTCTAGGGCAGGCACCAGGGAAAGGTGGCATGCTGCTTCTCAAGTGGCTTCTCCAGCATCACCAGCTGGGTACCCACTGGGCCATCCAGCTTGCCTGGGGCTAGTGCAGGGCGACCTGAGAGATGAGTCTCAAGTTTTGTATCTTTTTCGCAAACTCCAGCTTTCTGAAACACTCAGTAGTGCCAGGGACGAGGACGCTTCTTAGCCCCCAAAATGAGGCCTGTGCCTCTCTCCCCCCTCAGGTAGGTCCCTAAGGCCCCATCTGTAGGAAAGCCCTGGCTGAGCAGGGCCAGGCCTGTCCTGTCTGTAGCATCAGGGACTGGAGCAGACAAACGCCAGCATCTGAGACCAGCTGTTCCCACCCTGGGGCAGCTGCTGCCCCAACACTGTTCTTCTTCAGACCCCTGTCCCCAAAAGACCTTCGTTGAACATGAAAAGAATTTAAAACAATATTGTCGCAGAGCCCGTGGGTCCAGGCAGTGGGGAGAAGGGCGGCGAGTATACTTCGTAGCCTGCTTTTTAGGCAGGCCCAGGAGGGAAGAGCCAGGCCCAGGGAGGCCACTCACTCCCAGCAGGGCTGTGAGAACACACTGGGTCCCCAAGCCATCAGCAACTCCACACTCGTGGTTATGGAAGGTAACCTCGGGTAGACCTTGAGGAGGAAAGCTGAATACCAACCGGCAGTCTGGGCTCCGGAGCTCCTCCTGGGAGGACATGTGACTGACCCGAGAAGGAGGCAGGCTGTGGGGCAGGCCGTGGGGCAGGCTAGGGGGCAGGCCGTGGGACAGGCTAGGGGGCAGGCCATGGGGCAGGCTGTGGGGCAGGCCATGGGGCAGGTTGTGGGGCAGGTTGTGGCAGCCCTGACCAAGAAGGACCTGAAGCCCCAGCACGCACTGGCCATAGGGGAGCCCAGAGTCCCAGGGTGCGACTGTACCCCTCTGCGGGAGGGGTCCCTGCAGCATTATCTGAATGTGGCATGTGTGGCCGCCCTGCCCAGGCAAGGCCCGGTCTTTGAGGAGGGGCTGCGGCTGCTATCTGTCTCAGAGTTAGAGACAAGGGCGTGGGAAGACCCCAGCATTGGGAGGTATCGTCCCAGGATCGGCCCTGAACCTCCACCACTGTCTGAGACATAATTGTCAGAAAAGGGCCACAGGGCCGACAGCTGCTGTGAGGGTTCTATAACCATTTCCTCTGAGTGAGGAAAGTGGGCATCTTTCATTTTCTCATTTTGGAGGGTGGGGTGAACGGCCGTCTTTGGAGACCAAGGGAGGAAGAGGCAGGTGGTAACCAGCAGGAGCTCAGAAGGGACCCTTCTGCCTCCCAGCTCCTTCCCCACCTGCTCCCTCTGCCCACATCCCCACCCCTCTGTCCACCCAGGCCAGGCGGGCCTGGCCACTGCCCCCGCCCCTGAGTGCTGTCCACTTCAGGTCCTTCTGTGTGCTGGTAGCTCATTTTGGAGAGAGCACGAGCAAGGGGGAGACCGGGCGACATGGAGGAAAAGGAGAACAAGGGCCTGAGGCCACAGCGCAGCAACAGGAGAGGAAGACCCGACACGGCACGTGCCGCAAACCGGCTGTGTCCAGAAAGCAACACATGCCTTGGGCATCACCCACAAGGGGATGAGATATTAAGGATCAGCCACAAAATGTCTAGTTAAGGGATGGTGAATTTCAGAGGTGTGGAACGGGGCAAAATGGCCAGAAGCCACTGCTCTCTGAACCTGTGGGCATGTGGAGTGGGGGACATGGTCTCTGTACCCCTCGTCTCCGAGACGGGCTGGTGCCTGCCTGGGTGCAGCAACCAAGGATCAATGGTCAGGCTGGAGGCCACATAACCCAACGCAGGGGGGTCCTCGAGGACCACTTGGGAGTGGGGCCAGCCAGGTCCCAGCAAGGGAAATCTGGGCTCTTGGAGGCCATCTGCATTCTGGAAGTTTGACCCTTTCACTTGCCGGGGGAAGAGCCCAGAACTTTGCTCTTTATTCCAGAAAAGGGCCCAAACCCAACTCCTGCGACGCTCAGGGGAAAATCTCTATCGTGTGAAGGCAGCCACTGGCACACATAAGCGAGTCCCAGACAGCTTTGGTTTCTACACAAGCACAAAAGCATCGGTTTTGTTCTTTAAAGGGTGCCAGTGCCTTTCCTCTCAGAGGTGGATTACCCAGCAGTTAAAACGCAAGTTCCACAGTCATGGGAGTGTCAGGCCAGGTGGCCATCAGAAGTCCCCTGGGCCCTGAGCTATAGGAAGAGGGGATGAATGGCGTGGGAGTGGTCCAGGATCTATCTCCTCTCAACGCCCACTGGACTTGGCAAGAGCCCTCCCTCTCCTGGACTCCCTGACCGCAAATCCCAGGACGATGGGGCTAGCCCATCCACAGGCCGTGGGTCGGCTCTGGCCTGGGGCTCACACTCAGCTCTGAGAGTCCTAAATCTAAACTGAAAATCACCCACCTACTCCAGGCTAAAATGCACTCTTATGCAGAGGGGCAGGAGGACAGGACTCCACACCCATGCTGAATCTCGAGGTCACATGACATGGGACAGTTTGACCAAAAAGGCAAGAGCAGGTGTGGCACACGGCAGCAATCAGTTCCATGCACAGCCTGAGCCAGCCTGAGCCAGCCGTGAGCCAGCCGTGAGCCAGCCGTGTTGCAAGCAGGCAGTGCCAGGTGGCTGGGCCAAGGTGGCCACTTACCAGGGAACCTCGCTTGTACTGACTATACCAGATAGAAGGCTGCTCTTTGGGCCAGCGGGCCATTTTACTCTGCAAGATACGAGACGAGCGGGTTTAAAGCGACAACCGCCCAGAAGTGAGAGGCACCTTACCAGTTTACCGCGCTTGAATTCACTGAACCAGGAGCCCGGGTTTTCTTTGGGCCAAGAAGTGATTCTGGCCTAAACATCCAGCGGAGAGGTGGAGAGGGAAAGAAACAGAAAAGGAAAGGGTTACTTTTCCTGCCTCCATGAGAAAGCCCCCACGCTCTCCCACCCCTGCACCCCGAGTCCTCCATCAGGACGAGGCTGCAGAAAGGATTCACTGAGGGGCTCTGACTTGCCCTGCAGACCTTGAGGACAGACTGGCATGATGATGATAAGGATAAAACAGCCCCAGGTGACAGCAGGTGCCGGCCCCTAGTAGAGGGATTCACAGGTAGGGGTCATACTTTGCACGTTTCAGGCCTCCCACACCAGGCCGTGGGCGCAGGGTCCAACACCCAGCTGGGAACGCTGGTCGAGTGAGTGAATGAATGAATGAGTGAATGATGGAGCCTAAAGACTCTGAAGAAGGTAATAAAAGCCAACATTTCCTGATGGGCAAGGGACATGTGGGCATCTTCCCCTTCTAGCCTCACGGCCTGAGGAGCTGAGCCCATGGTGTGTGTGTGGTGTGTGAGTGGTGTGTGATATGGTGTGCGTGTGTGTGTGTGTGTGGCGTATGTGTGGTGGGGGTTCTTGTCTCGGGACTGGGGGCTAGTCCTCTGTCAAGTCACCAGCTAGTCTCCTGTTGACAAGAGACCCAGGGCTCACTCCTCCAATGCCTTCCTGGAATTGAGCCACCAAGGGGCAGCCTCTGTCCCCTTCCTGGGAGGGTCCCACATAGACACAGGACAGGCCCAGCCAGGCAGGCCCTATGGTGCGGTGGGTGGGTAGGCCTGTGGGGCATCACACACAGGAACAAGGGCCGGCCACCGTTGATTTACTTGCAGCAGGTGTGGAGAGAGGGAGCCTGTCCCCAGCCCGGGCTGACAGGTGTGGGTGAAAGCTAGATTAGGCTGGCATCCCCGAGAACTCATGTGGGGTATGGCCCCAAACCCCAGCCCCTCGCTGTGATGAACACCTAAGGTGGCGAAGGTGTGTTGGACTGTCCAGCAGAGCAGATAAGAAAATAGTCTGGGAAATGTCTAGATAGAGATCAGCAGCTTAGAGACAGGCTATAAATAAAGCCAGAAAACAGCTGACAAATACCCCTGAGCCATAGCTATCTAACCTGAGGGCTGCAACCTTCCCTACGCAGGTGTTGTTTAATCTCTGATTTAGTGCTCCAGTGTCCTTCAGCCTGATAACTGTCTTCCTTGAACGAAAGACTTTAATTGAAATATGAGGCTGTTACCTTCTCAGTTTTTGCCCCGTGTGTGCACACACCCAACTCCCTGATAAAAAGGCCTTGAGTATTCTAGACGGGGTGGCACCTGTCAGCCTCACAAGAGGCTGATAGGTGTTGTCTCTCACGGGTCGGAGCACTACGTGCGTGTGTAAATTTTACAGCGCCTTCTCTCCCCTAGTCTGCCAGACCCTGGCAGTCAGGTAAAGTCCTGTGCAGAGGGACTCCCAGTCCCCGGTGCTGTGGCTCGTTTCCCGGCTCGCAACACACACAGGCCCAGGCCCCGGTCATCCACAGTGAGGAAGCACGAGTCAACTCCTTACCAACCCCTCGCTTTCTCCTCCCAGTGGGCCTTGTGCCAGGAGAGCCAGAAAAGGGGTTCTACCCTACTTCTTGCCACCCCCCCAACTCTCCCACCCTCTCATTTCCACACCGCTATCAATGCCAAGTTCAGGTGACAAGAGGGCAGCTTCCTTCTAAGACAGACACGGGGCGAGTGTGAGCTTCCCCCAGCCTTCTGCAGTGACCCTCCTGCCATTCTAAGAAGGCCTGCGGCCAGTGCCACCCAGGAGAGGGTCTGTTTGCTCTTGGCTGAGTGGCTGTGACCTGAGCCTGAGGGCCCAGCCCGTGGACACCTAGCGGGAAGAGTGGGAGCTGTGGGGTCACCCAGAGGCCTCATACCGCATGCTGTGAGAAGCCGCTCGGCTTCCTGGGAAACCTCTGTGCACCGGGGAGTCCGGCCCGTCCATTCCCAGCAGTGAGGCCACTTGCAAAGGACAGACCATGAAATAGGGATGGGATACAACATCCTTTCTCACTGAACTCCCTCCTGGGCCTCTGCCAGACCCAAGAAACAAGGACTGAGGCGGCCAGTCCTCACATCTGAATCTCTTCTCTGCAGCACAAGAGGTCTGCTGCCAGGAAGGCAGGTTGAGGGTTTATGATGTCAAAGTGGGGAGGGGACACACGCTACAAATCTCCCAGCCAGTGTGCCATGTGCTGCCAGCAGGCTCCAGCCCCAGAGGGTGCTGGCACTTACTGCGTTTAGCGTGATTTAGGACGTAAAGGGCTGTCAGCCCCGGGGACAGCTTAGCTGCTCTCCTTCCTTCAGGGAACAGCTCCTACGGGACGCTGAGCCCCATGTGAGGCCGCGGCTGTGGAATGCAGGTGCACGCATATGCTCTGGGCCTGCAGCAGACAGGCCATGGCCTCCAGAAGACAGCTGCCTTCGTTTGGGCTCCTGTGACGTGAGTGAGCTGTCCCAGGGGGACATTATGCCGGAACTGCTCTCTGTTTGGACTGATGTGGGCCGAAAAGCGGAGTCCTAGGTATCTTCCCAGTTAGAGAAAGGACTTTGTCCTCCTCCCTGTCCCGGGCCAACATGGTCCCCACCTCAGGTGCACACACATGCCCGCCTGCTTGCACATCCAGGCGCACACAGCCGCCCACACAGACTCCTACCGCAGAGCTGAGGCCCGGGAAGGGCTATGTAAGTGACATTCCACAGAATCTCAATGAATCAGAACTTAGCTCCTCAAGCCTGTTCCTTATCAGCTAGACCTGAAAATACGGCACTTGGTAGAGACTGGAACAGACCCCATGGGAAGAGCTGGTACTAAGAATTGTAGAATTCTAGAAGGCCTCTTTGGGTCGCTTCATTATACTTGTCCTCAAATTCTCTCACGGGGGCTTGAAAGTATCTCACTGAGTCCTGGAAGAAGTCCCAACACCGGGTGGCAGGTGGAAAACCCTTCAGCCTTCCACAACCCTGGGCTGCACAAACCTATTTTATTGCTAAAAACTTTTTTTCTTAAGACAACTTAAAGCCTACTTCTAGAAGAATGTTCTTATTATAAAACTGATTTCTGGTTTTTAGACTTAAAGCTGTGTCCCTGAGAAACATCTGAAGCCCTCTGCCTGCCCCATTGTGAGACGGACACCCTGCCGGGGGCGCTCTGGGGACACAGGTACTCACCCCCTCAGACTTCTTGTCGGGGAAGACGCACGTGGAGCCTCCGGCTGTGAAGTTGCAGTACACCTTAAAGGAATCCCTGGAGCACCCTTGGTTGGGATCCACCCAGTATTCACCTGGATGGTGAGGCAGGGAGGGAGGCGGGCAGACTCGTGAGAATTGCTCCCCGGATGGCTCCAGAAGCCGCTGCGACATTCTAGTCCAGCAGTAAAACACACGGCCAGGGCCATAATGGCACTAACATGGGGCCTTCCTGGTGTTTGCTCTATTGCATTTTGCTTTTCCTGCTGGGCCCATAAAGAGATTTGGACAGATTCATCCAGGTGCGTGCGAGGCACCCCGGGCACATGTTTGGTACACGTGTCCCATGTCAGGTAGGGAGGGTGGCAGGGTGGGGTCTGGCCCACTCTCTGGGTGGACAGAAATGCAGAGAATGCTCCGGAATGAACTCAGAAGTTCACGTGGATAAACCCGAGTCTACTGGAACTACAGACTCCCTCAAACTTTGCAGGAGAAACAGACACTTCCCCGAGAGAAGACAAGCTGATGAGATGTACCTGCGACAGCGGCCGGCCTTTAAGGACAGCGACCGGGAGAATGGTTTGTAATTTGGTGGTGAACAGAGTGTAGAGCCTGCCTGTCCACCTATGATGTCGATACCGGCCCTGACTCAGGGTTCACTATGTGCCGGCCAAAAGTATGTCATGGGCTGTCTCCTGTCACTGTCCCCTCACAGGGAGCTTTCACTCCATTGGACAGATCAGAACACGAGGCCGGGGGAAAGGGGGCTGCCTTCCCGTAATGGCTAACATGAGACCAGGACCCAGCCTGTCTGACCCTGCAGCCTTGACCTCTTTGCCCTGCCTTCAGGGACCCCATTGCCTAACCTCTGCAATGCCCCTGTAAGTCAACCAGGGGAGCCCCCCTGCCTGGCCGGCTGTCCCCCTTCCCCTCCCTGGCCATCCCTCCCCCTGCCCCTGCCCAGCCCTGTGTCCTTGCCCATCAGGGCCTCACCATCGGGGAAGTCGGGGTGGCAGAGCTGCAGATCCTTGCAGGTACGGGCAGGGTTCTGCTGCGTGCCTAGGGGCCGCTTCATCTGCTCGATCTCCAGCTTCAGAGAGTTGAGCGAGCCGAAGATCTCCTCCATGCCATCCGCGTAGTCGGTGTAGCTCTCGCCGTTGCCGTCGTCCAGCAGCTGGCTGGCGTCGATGTTCCGCCGCGTCCTGGATGCCTGGATTGGCAGGGGCTGGATGACCTCGCCCGGGGGACCCTGGGTACAGGACAGGAGCAATGGGTGGGAGGGACAGGAGGGGTCCCCAGGGGCTTGGAGGCCACCTGGGCACCTGGCTGCATAGACATCTGTCCACCCAGCACAGCTTCTTCCCTTGTCCTTGTCTCTGGAACATTCCATGCCCATCCCCTCTGCCAGCTGCTGCCTCTATTGGCTGCCTCTCTTCTCCAAGCCATGTCCTGGGAGCCCGAGGTCCAGCCCCTCCTGCCTTTGTGGCCTCACACTCTGTCTGCCATTCTGTCCTCGTCTGGACCCTCTCTTGCCCTGCAGCCAGCCGGGGCTGGACACGTGGGGCCGGGTGAATGCCTGTGATGCAGGGCCCCACTCCCAGGTGGCCCCAGTGGGCACAGACTGCACGGCCATGGAGGGTATCTATCCCTGGTGCTCGCACCACTCCCTGGCTCATCTTGAGCTGCATCCTGCCCACGGGGGCCTGATCTGGTGCACCCCTACATGCATGCACACAGACACATGCACACGTGCACACACTTTATACACAGGCATGTATACACAAACGCGTGTGCACACTCTCCGCCCCTGGCCCATGGTTCTTCCAGGGCAAGTTGGCCTGTTCGTCCCCACGCCTGTGTGAATCCTTTTCCCTGCCGCCCCCAGGGATAGCCTCCTGCACACAGCTCAGGCTCCATCAAGTCTCAGGAGGGAGCCCCACAGGCAAATGTGTCCTGCAATTCCCGCAGAGCGTGCTGTACTCCACCCAGCCTCCCTCTCTTCAAGGGTTACCTACCGGTGGGCCAGGGGGTCCTGGGTGGCCTGCCTCACCCTTAGGGCCAGTTGGACCCTGGGGAAAGAGAAGAGAACCAGCACTTGGTCACAAAGGCTAAGGGGACTTTGATTCCACCCTCAGGTCTGGAGTGGTCCCCAGAATCCTGTGTCAGAGGCAGCCCACACAGTGGGAGGAGGGACGGGGTGGCAGAGAACCCTCCAGTCTCCTGGATGCCCTCAGAGGGGACCTCAGGAGCCAGACTTCTTCTGGGTGGGGGCAAGCAGCCCAATGCCTCTGTCTGAGATGTGCTGGGCGGCTTAGAAAGACAGGAGGAACCGGATCGCAGGACTGCCCTCCCCTGCCACCTGGGCCTGGGCAGCGTAGCACTTACCGAGGAGCCCTTAGCACCTTTTGGACCCGGAGGACCCTGCAGGAGCAGAAGACCGAGGGTCAGGGAATGGGCCTGTATTTCTGGGCCCCTTCCGTAACCCTCCTACCCAGCCTAGGCTTCACCCTGGGTGCCTGCGCACCCCTCTGCTCCCTTGCTGCAGGAGCCTGTGTCTGCATTGGCCTGATTGAGTTTGGGATGATAGGAGGAAGGCCAGGACTTGGCTGATGCTCACCCCACGGGGGGGACACAGGGCTGCCCTTCCTGTGGCAGGCCAGCCCACCACCCTTCCTAACTGGGGAGTCACAGCTCAGGCAGCCACTCAGGACCAGGACATAGAGCTCGTCCTGGTTTCACAGGGGAGGAAAATGCCCATCTGGGCCCCTCTCCCACTGTACACAGCAGGGCCCAGCCCTGGGGGTAGCTGGGCCCCCTTGGGCCACACGTTCCCAAGGCCCAGCCTGTATAGACTGGGCAGGGTTAAGTAGAGACCCAGGGCCTCCTGGATATCAGAGGAGCAGACCCCAACTGCTCAGGTCTGGGCCAGGTCGGCCTACTCTTGTGGACTGGGAGGCCTGGAGAGCCAGACGCTGCTGCCCCACCTTCCCTCAATGCCCACAGACCAGTGTCCTCATTCCTGGAAGTGCCCAGAGATAGAGGCTCCTCCCTCCAGCCCCCACCAGAGACCAGGGTCCAGTGACCCCACATCCTTGCTCCTGTCACTTGAAACCCCAGCATGGAGTTAATGGGCAAACCTACTCTGGGCCCCACTGCTGTCTTGGGTGACTTTCTTATAATTGCCCAGTCCCGCACTGAGATCCAGATACTGCTCACCCCTGCTCCTGACCTCCCAGAAATGACCTGGGCAACACCACACCCCTCCCAGATACTCACGGGCAAGCCAGGGGGCCCAGGGGGCCCGATTGGGCCAGAAGGCCCAGTGATACCCTGAAAAAGAGCAGAAAATGCAGGTCATTATCATCGGATGGCGAGGAGCTGTGCACACGCCCACCACTGTTTCCCCTGTCCGCCTCGTCCCTAAGGCAGCCTCTTGGCTCCATCTGGATCTGGGTCTGGGCTGCTCTCCAGCACCGGGGCCGGAGCGCTGTCTGGGGAGCCATCCAGCTCAGGCTGGCCTGAGTATCCACCCAAGGCTGACAGCCCCCTGCCCCTTACCCAGGCTAGAACCCTGCAGAGCCACCAAGAGGTGACCGTGAGTTGGGACTTCCCTTTCACACTGTATTTGAAGTACAGAACCGATCCCTCAATGCCTCTGCCCTGGCTTCGTCCCCTCCGCCTGTGTTTCTGGAGTCGTTCTCCCCACTAAAATAAGCCTGGGTGAGCAGTGAGCGTCCTGGAGTCTTTCCTTCCTGTCTATGCTGCCTCTAAACGTGCTTTTCACTCCTCGGAGTGCAGTGCTGCTGCTCGGAACCCCACCCACCCGACCAGCGGTGCTCCGCGGAGCTCAGGCAGGGCCGTGGTGCAGGGTGGCTTCCGCCTGCCTGGCCAATGCTGCCCCTGCAGCTGACGGGCACTGGGGCCACTGCACTCGGAGACCCACATTCCACAAGGACTGTTGCCAGGACTGAAGCCACCAGCAAGAGTGGCGGAAGGCTGGCAGCCAGATGTCACCTGGAGAGGGCACACTCTCCTCCCATGTCCTTGGTTGGGCAGGGGCTCCGGCTTCAGGTCACTTTAGGAATCCCATAGACCGTCCAGTGAGATTGGCAGTGCTGCCAAGACCGTAGTGAGTGAGGAGGGTGGACACAGGGAGGTGGTGCCTTCCCTACGGCTGTGGGGCCCCCGAATTCCTGATACTCAGGGTGGCGGGCCACCATACCCTGGGCAGCACTCCTCTGAGGGTGATGCTGTGGCCTGAGGATATTGGCCAGTGGGACATCATTGATGGCCAATGGCAGAGTCCTCCAACACCACCCTGCAACCACCACGGGGCCCACGGCGGGTGGGGTTCTACTCTACCCCCAGCTGTGGGGACTCTGTGTGCTCCTGCTCTGTCCCCTGCACCCCGACCTCTCCCTGGGCGGACCTGGCACAGCTGACTAGGTGCATGTGTGCCTTGCACACCTGCTGGGGATGTGGAGGTTCCCACACTAGATGAGGACACATGGCTGTCCGGGGAGAAGGGCGAGACACAGCATGTCACCTCATCCCCTCTCCTGCCTCCAGGTTACGCGCCCCCTTTCCCAGGCCACGTCCCCGTGGCTACTAGTTGCAGGACAGGGTGAAACTCTCTGGCTAGGGTTTCATTGGTTGTGGTTGCTGAGGCTGCAAATTCCAAACAGCTATAGCAGCTTCCAGAAAAGTCCAAAGTCAGCTGTGTGGATGTGGGGACAAAGGAAGAGGAAGGGGACGAACAGTGAGTCACCGCCGCCTAACACTGGGCAACACCGCTGACAGTCACTGTGACTTCCTGGCAATCGGTAAGTTCAAAAGCTCTTTCTTACTCAGACGTGGGGGACAAGTGCAAAGTGTATGCAAAGTAGGTAGGGTGCCTCAATTTGCTGGACGTGAGGACACCCTTCCAGGCTCTGACCTGCCTCAGGTTCTCTGGGCACTAGAGCCCGGGGTTCTAAGATGCTTCTTACCAGCCCATGGGCCACAGCACCATCTCACACACCTGTTCTCCTTTAGGGCCAGCCGAGCCCTGGGGGCCTGGGAGGCCACGGTCACCCTTCTCACCCTGTTCACCCGGTGGTCCGATGAGCCCGATCAGGCCGGGATGACCCTGTTGGAAAGCAAAGACACGAAGGGGCGTTCACCCACACCTGACCACGGTGGGCCAGTGGGCGTGGTGGGCAGCACAGCCATGCCATGGAAGCTACAGAGCCACTGGTGGGCAGCTCCCGGAGGGGAAGGGAGGAAACTCAACAGACAGGTCAGGGAATAGACTATGGCAAAACTCACACCTGGAGCAGACAGAGGCACAGATACACACCCGGGGGTGGCGGGCTCTTCTGGATGGTAATTTTTATGTTTGTCTTTCTACTTAGACGCTCTTTCCAATTTGTTTGGTAAATATGTATGCCTGTTCTTATAAAGAACTAAAAACTTGTGGACTGACACAGAAAGCAGGCCACAGAGAGTCAGGGACCATAATCATTTAAAAAGAGAACTCGAGGGCATACACTCATTGTGTTTGTTTATGTCTCTGTTTCTGTGAACCCCCAGAAGGCTCTGGAAGGGTTCCCTCAGCTTTCATTGCTTTGGGGCTTGGTGATGAGTGATATTAGGCATCAGAGTGGAGAAGAGCGTCCTTGGTACCTTCTTTATGTACAACCATTAGGCTTGTGAGAACGTCATGTGGGTAAATAAGTCAACGTAAGCTATGAAAAATCAGCACTGATTGCAGAGTGAAAGAGGCTTCCCCTGCTGCTCGGCCTGAGGCCACCATGCCCAGGGCCAGCAGCTGCTTCTGTGGTGCCAAACACCTTCCAGTCAGAACCTCAGAACCCAGCAAAAGGGTTCTCTGTCAGTTCTTGGAGACCATGGGGACCCCCCAAATTTCCAGGGCCTCCCTAAAGGCAGGGACCTAGCCTCAAAGCAATGTGCATACTTCCTCTAGTTTACTGCCACAAGTACCTCCCAGCGGGCACTTGGCAATTCAGGGACCAGATCGATAGCTCACTGAGTTTGAACCCAAGGGTATTGGAAGGGGCCCCTGAGGTCCCTTTACCTTTTCACCTTTGGGACCAGAGTCTCCTTTGAGGCCAGGGAGTCCTGGGGGACCCTGTGGGAGGAAAAAGAGGGGTCAGAGTCCTCATCCCAGACGTTTTATGTGGCAAACCCATCCCCACTGCCTTGGGGCATCTCACTCACCATGGGGCCGGGGGGACCATCTGGGCCTGGGGACCCAGGGAGACCTTGTTCACCCTGAAAGACAAAGACCCTCCTGTGAGTGCCCAGCCCCACACCCCTCCCCTTAGCAGCCCCTGCACCCCTTCCAGGTCTGCGCAGACCACTCACCACAGGGCCTGGGATCCCTCGCAGGCCATCGGGCCCGGGCTTGCCAGGGGCCCCCTGGGGACCGATGGGGCCAGTCTTCCCAGGAGGGCCTTCCAAGCCGGCTTCTCCCTGCAGGGCAGTAAGGTGAGTGAGACATAGGGTTCAAGACCACTTCTCAAAAACCCTGGTGCCTCTGGGGAAACCCCATGGGTGCCCAGATCTCCGGGTGCCATTCCTACGGAAGCTGCCCTGACCAACTCCCCATCCTGCTAACCTTCTCAGCCAAGAGTCCATCCAGCCTCCACTGACCACATCAACCACCACCACAGTGGGCATAGCCACTATGTCCCAAGCAGCCCGGGAGCCTGGAGACGCCCGCCATTGTGTCATTTAATGAAAGACATCCCCAGAAAGGAGGTCATGGTGCCATCCTGGGCCTGCCAGTCACCTCACTGGAAGGATGGGCTCCTGCACACTCTGGGAGCCAGGCCCTGTACTAACTGCATATGCAGTGGCACCCCATCTTTCTCTTGGCCACCCAAAGCAGGCCCTATCCTCATTTTAGGGTGGGCAGCCACAGCATGGCCAGCTCTCCAGCACAGTGGAACTCAACCCTGGGCTCCTGACTCCTGCAGCCCCCAGCCTCCCCTCCTGCAGCCCCCACCCTGCCCCTGCCTCAGGCTGACCAAAGGATGGACTATGGTGCCAGGATCAGATCACAGCACCCAGGCCACCACCTGCTGCCTCCCCTAGAGAGAACTGGCTCTCCTGCACAGGGTGGCCATGAACCAGGGCCCTGAGACCACTCTCAACCTCTGGCCTCTTCTGTCCACACATTGCCCACTTCCCACCCACTGCCCCCTCTGGAAGGCCTGTGCATAGGCCTGGCCTGGCTGAAATGCATGTTACCTTGGCTCCTTTCTCTCCTTGTCTGCCTTCAGGGCCTGCGGGGCCCGGTGGACCCTGAAAAAAGTGAGAGAACAGTGCACAGATGTGCGGCGTGCAGCAGCCAGAGTGGTGAGCTCAGTGCTAGACACGAACACCCCCTAGGGAGGGGTGCGGGGTGTGGTGGGCCCTCGGGCTGCCCCAGGCCCAGACGAGGCCCTAGCATGAGTCCCAAGGACCTAGTCCCAGAGAAAAGCCCCTCCGGCCATCTGTGGAGGCATCTGGGTGGCCCCAGTCTAGGGAGCACCAGGAAGCACCAGCAAATGACATTATTCACTGTGCAGAGAATGCCTTTTTGTTTGTCCTGACTTTTAGGCAAAATCTGAGGTGGGGGCGGGCAGGGAGTAGACGACGTTAAGCTTTGTGGGTGTTTTTCTCCCATGACGGGTATTACTGATGGCGGCAGCACTTGGCCGATCCTAAAAGGTGCAGCCTCTTCAACATACCCAGCAAGTCTGCAGCTTGGCAATGTGGCAGGAAGCTGAGTGGAGAACATACTTCACACCAGCACCTTCCTCACCACACCACACTGCTCATGGAGAACACACTTCACACCAGCAACTCCCTCACCACACCACATCACTCATGGAGAACACACTTTACACACAGCACCTTCCTCACCACATCACACTGGTCATGGAGAGCACACTTCACACCAGCACCTTCCTCACCACAGAGCTCAAAGCTCCCTTGGCCTCAGCAAAAAATGAAGAGGGAGCCGGGGCTGGGAGTCTCATCACGCAGGGTGCTGAGAGAAGGGGTGCACATGCAGAATTATTTACCCTTTTTCCTGGAGGCCCAGACGGGCCTGGTTCACCAGTAGGGCCCGGGGATCCCTGGAATCAGAGAAGAAACACACAGAGCATTAGGAACCAGGGCCAGCTAGACAAAATCACGGAGACCACACAGAATTGCAACTTGTCTCTCCCGAGCGGGCCGGGCCGGGTCCTGCCTCTCTCTCTTCAGGAGCCAGCACAGAGGCCCTGGAGAGGTCTGCCTGGGACTGCTCTGCTGCAGCCTCCACACTCAGCATGGGGGACCCCACCTCGCATCCACAAATTTGTGGTATATGGGAGAACTTTCCCACAACGGGCTTAACCTGGTGAGTGCGGGCCCTCAGCATCCTCTCACACAAAAGTGGGGATACATACTGTCCCAGGGGCACAGGCCAGAGGTGGTGAAACAGGGACATCTGGGGGGGCAATCTGGCCCCAGAGCTGTGCCCCCAATCCTTTCTTTGCATAGCTGACAGTCGCAAATTGGTGGCACAGGCCTTTTGCCCATGGGTGTATAATTCTCAGCAGCAGTTTCCCTGCTGGGTGCAGGATGGGGCAAGGGACACCTGTGAGGCCTCGGGTGGTCCCCTCCAAGCCGCTTCCTACCCAGGGGCCTGTTGGGGCTGATCTATCCCTTAGAGACAGCCTTGGTTTGAGGGAGAAGTGCTTAAAACGCTCTGCAATGTCTAATGAGAGCTACCAGGAAGGGCCCTGTGGGGAGGGTGCTCAGCCCCACTAGGATCGGGGTTAGGGTACAGGTAACTTCTATCACTTGTGCTGGTATGTGGGGGTCCTGGAGCTGTGTGCGAAATTGCTCCCATAACTGAACACAGACTTTCCTCTTCTGGAAATTGGGACCCTAGCATTCACTAGACCCTCAAATGGAGTCCATGAGCCTCTGCCATGGTCAAGAACCATGTAAGGGGGCAGGGTTTGGTTTGTCTCAGAAATGAACCACGTAAGTTGCAAAGTGCCAAGAACACACAGCCATCCTTCACCAAGAAGCCATGGCAGGCTGCGGACTCACCGTTTGCCCGGGTTCACCATCGTCTCCTTTGTCACCAGGGGGACCATCTTGACCCTGTGGGGACAATGTCAAGTTCCTTGCTGACTGTTGGACTGCACCCCGAGTTTTCCCAGTGGTGCCCAGTGCATCCTCAGCCACTTCTCCCAAGTCAATATCCACCCTTGGTGCCAGCACACAGAGTGCCCAAAGTGGGAGGTGCACTTCTCCACCCAGTCGTCAGAACGTGGGCGTCCTGAGAAAGCGTGCACCCCAAACAGAACTCATTGAAGGGAAACCACCAAAAAGAAAGAGGGAAAAACTGTCAGAGGCCAGGCAACAGCAGTGGGGATAGAGCAGCTTTGCCCTCCTCAATACCTACCGCAGGGCCGGGCTCTCCAGGGGGTCCAGGATCTCCAGGAAAACCCACTGGGCCCTAAAAAGGAGAAAGAGAAAGGCTGTCAGCAGCCCACCCAAGCGCTAACTCCCGTCACTGCCCCCAGGCGACCATCGCCACCACCCAGCTCTTAGAGCAGTCCCACAGCGCTGACACCTCAGAGGACGTTATGACCTGAAAGCCCTTTCACTGCAGCATCCCAAGGAACCAACAGCCTGGCCAGTGGCATGGCAGGGCCAGCCAGTCTCTTGCTTCCCACAGACATGCCAGGGGCAGGTGTCTCCCCCACACATCCACTGGTGGGAGCTCCATACAGAGACTAGAACCTGGACCTTCAGATTTCCAGAATTTGCCTCTCCAAAGCCACTCCTGATACAAATCAGGGCAGGCCAGAGGCAGGGGCGTCCCCAGGCCCATCTGACCTGCAGTGTGCATCAGGCTGGGTGCCTGGAACCCGGGGCGACCTCCTCCACCCCACGTCAACATTCTCCCATCTCTACTATGTCCCCCATTACGGTGGGAAAACCTCCCGACTTTGGAAAAACTACCCTGAGACAAGCAATGGTGCTGGCACAACTCCCTGAGCAAAGCACGCCGTGCTGATGAATCAGATGATCTGGGTGCAGGGCCCAGCCCCACTCCACAGGCCCCCAGCGTCGCGGAAGTACTCACGGGGCTGCCTTTGGGACCGTCGTCACCGGGAGGGCCTTTGGGTCCAGGGGGTCCAGCAGCACCAGAGGGGCCTGACTCGCCCTTCTCTCCCCTTTCTCCTTTGGGTCCCTGGAGGGGCAGAGCCAGGGTCCAGTCTCAGGGACATGGCAGGTGCTGGCCTGTGGGGTGCCTCCTGGTTCTCGGCACACACAGACAGCCCTCTCCAAGCATCTGCTCCCCTAGCCCTCAACAACCCCTCTAAGTGCTGGCTCTGCTGTGTGCCACATGGCCAGCTGAGGAGCCCTGGCTGCCAGGGCACTCTCAGGCCAAGACTCAGTTCTGTGGGGGGACCGACTACGTAATCAGACAGCAGACAGCGAGGACTGCAAGGACCACGGTTCTCAGGTGGAGGTGGCAGCTAAACACCCAGGAGGCCTTGGCCTCTCCCTGCCCTCAGCTGTCACCAGGGCCCGAAAGCCATCTGCAAGCTGCCCTCACAGCAAACATTTCCCCGGCTTTCAAAGGCCTGGCCTGGCAGCGCTGTGGGACAACAGTTGCCCCACATCTATGGTAGCCTGGGAAAGGGGCTGGGTCATCACAGACACTGCCAGCCGCTGGTGACGATGGTCACGATGGTCACCATCGTGTGCACACACACATACAAGGGCTCACTCCCCTTGTTTCCAGTGATTCTGTAAGGTGGGCACAAGTGGGCTTATGACTCCCATTTTACAGATGGGAAAACTGAGATAGGGCCAGAGCTTCCAATCCAGCACCCTGTCCACACAGCCACTTGGGCACATCCCGCCCCAATGCCCACTCACTCACCGGGGGGCCTCCTTCTCCTGGAAGGCCAGGCTCACCAGCTTCACCAGGCTCACCCTGAGGAGACAGTGTGGCACTGTTAGGGCAGTGACGGGGACAGCAGCTCCAGCCTCAAGCATCTGCCATCGGGTGGCAGGAACCACTGGGTCAGTGGGATAGCACTCAGTCCCCACACGGCTCCCAGGACTGGAAAGGAGGCACGTGAGGATGCAGCAGGCATGTGATGGACGCAGAGAGGGGCGTCTATACCACAGGGGACTTTGGGGGCTTCGTAGGATGCATACGAGAAACTACAAGTGGGGGCGGGCAGGTGGGTTTGTGTTCTTGGGGGCACAGCCAGGACAGAGGCAGGGAGAAAGCTGCTTCCACTCCTCAGGGCCATGGCCACTGGGGAGGACCTGGGAAGGTGGGGCGGGCAGGGGCAGCCGCGGCACGGTAAGAGAATGACGATGCTGCCGTCTGTGGGCACAGCAGGGCGTATTTCTCTTTAATTTCTGTATCATAAAATTCTGTATCAGCAAACGAGCAGTGAGGGAAGCTTCTTGTCATTTCATGGCCTGATGTCAGAAAGAAAACTCTGGAAACAGTACACAGGGAGCTCCAGAGCACAGCTGCCGTTCCTGCCTTCCTTCCTGTCCAGTTTGCTTTCCAGTCAGGCCAACTCAGCAGCACTGGCATAGAGGCCCACCCCCTGCATGGGCACGTGCACACACACATGCACACACGTGCACACACATTCAGACACACATGCACACAGAGACATGCACACACATGCACACAGGTGCACACACATTCAGACACACATGCACACAGAGACATGCACACACATGCACACATGTGCACACACATTCAGACACACAGGCACACAGAGACATGCACACACATGCACACATGTGCACACACATTCAGACACATGCACACAGAGACATGCACACACATGCACACATGTGCACACACATTCAGACACACATGCACACAGGGGCACACACATTCAGACAAAGGCTCACACAGGTGCACACACATTCAGACAAAGGCTCACACAGGTGCACACACATTCAGACACACATGCACACAGAGACATGCACACACATGCACACATGTGCACACACATTCAGACACACATGCACACAGAGGTACACACAGAGACAAAGGCTCACACAGGTGCACACACATTCAGACACACATGCACACAGGGGCACACACAGACAGACACACATGCACACAGAGGTGCACACACATTCAGACACACAGGCACACAGAGGTGCACACACAGACACATGCTCACACATGTGCACAGACATTCAGACACACATGCACACAGGTGCACACACATTCAGACACATAGGCACACACAGCTGCACACAGAGACAAAGGCTCACACATGTGCACACACACTCAGACACACATGCACACAGAGACATGCATACACATGCACACATGTGCACACACATTCAGACACACAGGCACACAGGGGCACACACGGGTCCCACACACTCTTTGAGTCATCTCGAGGACCCAGGCCCTAAAATCCATCAGCAGAGAGAAGAGGCCTCCCGGCGATAGGACAAGAATTCAGCTGAAATGGGAGCAGCGAACACAGAGACTCCGGCACTTCAAGGAACAGACAATGATTCCCATCAGGGCTAAATCTCGGGAAACGTGGCGGGGCCTTACTGGTTGGGGACATCATTTGGAAATTCTGCAAAAGGCTGCCACCAATAAGTGTATCACAGTTTCAAGGTCCACTTCGTGAATCTTCTTCTAAATTTCAAAATGTGTCTGATGGGCATGACTCAGCAGTGCCCTTGCACATGTTTGCACATACACACACGGGTATGTGCGCATGTACACACACCCAGATTCTCCCACAGCACAGATCTGCGGTGACAAGGGGCGCGAGGCCTCACCTTCTCCCCCACGGCACCAGGATTCCCTATTCCTCCGGGAGGACCTTGCGGCCCGTCAGCACCTGGAGCTCCGGAGGGTCCTCGGGGGCCAGGGGGACCTGGCGGGCCCTAGGGAAAGGGAGAGGACATTGAGCCCAGAGAAAAGGCAGACTTTCCCCCACGTCAGCCCCTGCCACAGCCCGGTCTTGGTGTCCAGACGCACTTACCATCTGGCCCACGTCTCCTGTCTCACCCTTTTCTCCTGGAGGTCCCGGCAGGCCCTGTGAACAGGAAGTACAGTTAAGCACTGTCCACACACACACACACCGCTCTCACCACCTCCACACATGATGGCACCGAGCCCCAACAGCCCTGGAACACGCACTGTGCGTGCAGCTACCAACGAGGACATCCCAAGACTCCAAGTCTCAGACTCAGCCCAGGGAAATAATTAGAGAATGCAAAGATTTATGGCAAAGGTGCTTATGGCAGGGTCCCATAAAGCAATAAAATCTAATGAGCCAACAGCAGGGAAATGCTGGGATGAATTATGTCACCACCAGATGCTGGGTTACTACGCAGAGACTAAAAATCATGTTTCCCAAATAAATAAAAAGCTGTTCGTTCAGAGAATATTTCATGACATTCAACATACCTCAAAACGAAGAATGAGGATGGTGGCATACAAACTTCCTGCGTAACATGTGACATGATTTGGATTTTGCAAAAGCCAGATAAAATGACATGTGTGCCTCTGACTATGTGAATGCATGCCTTCAAAAGGGATGGCAGTGAAATGTGCCCAGATTTTTATAGTTCGTTTCTAGGCACTACTTACAAGTCATTTTGTTTCCTTGTAAGCTATCGGTTTCTACAATGAACATGGGAATAAATGTGATTGTTTAAATAAGAGCAGTGAATTTAGGATGCCTGGAATTCTGGGAATTTGCAGCACTTCTGACTAGATGGGGAGGTCCCTGCAGCCTCACCTGCTTCCCCACCCTTGCAAAGTCAGGGGGTTGGGGCACAGTGACAACACAGGGGGCATCTGAAGTTGACCCGGTTTAGTGAAAACTCGCACTCACCTGCAGCCCCACTGGCCCGGGGGGGCCAGGAAAACCTCTGGGACCTTCATCACCCTTCTGCCCAAAAAGGCCCTGCTGGCCACGAGGCCCTGGCTCACCATCCGCGCCCTGCAGGGAGACCAGGGAGCTGTCAGTAAGGACCAGTCGAGGTAACACGGCAGTGAGGGGTGTGAGTCTAGTTGAAGGTCACTGACCACAGATACTCACGGAGGGGCCTGGCTGTCCGATGGGGCCCTGAGGACCCGTCGGCCCGGGAGGACCCTGTGGGGAACAAGGCAGGGACAGGTCTCTTCCTGCACCTCAGATGAGGCTGAGGAAGGGGGTGGACCATGTCCAAAGCTGACGCATCTGAGGTCATCGGTTCAGTCCCCAAATGTGTCATTCGTCAGAGGGAACATCAACACCAACGTGTGAGCTGTGCTGCAGGCTCTGGGAACTTGGCCAGGTTCTTGGTTCAACCCCAAGCACATCATTATGGCAGCAGAGGCAGCGGCCCCTACATCTCCCTAGAGGTCACCATGCGTCTCCTCAGGCCCACCTGTCCCCCAGGACGTGGGCACACGAGGCCCCATCCTACAAGGACACAGGAGTGCTCTGCTCACCCCAAAGCCCCACGCCCCACACTTGGAGAGCTGCTTCCCTGTGCTGCCCTGAGAAATTGGCAGCTCAGAGAGAGTGGGAGAGAGGGAAGGAAGGAAGTGGGGAGCAGGAGCCTGACCCGGCCAGAAGGACACTACCCGGGGCAGGCTCCCGGAAGCACGGCTCTTTCCTGCCTGGGAATCTGGTTGCTGAGGGGGACACCCGGCAGCAGGGAAGTAAGGAGACATTTCCCACCAGCGGGAAGAAGCTGGCAGCGCCATGCCGGGGCTCTTACAAGAACACACTAGTATTTCCAAACAGGTGACGAAACAGAAAGGGGAAACATGAACAGGTATTTGGTCAATGGCACTGCCCCTGCAGAATGCTCTGGCTTCCCCAGCCTCAGAGGGCCATGAGGGGGTTTGCAGAACCTACAACCTCAAGGACAGAAATACTCAATTGGCATTTATTTATAAAACGTGTGAATAGTGCCTGTTCATTTTAACACTGAGCAACTCACTCACAGGCGCGCAAACACACACACACAGGAGTCACCCAAATCCACACATGTGGGACTTCAGCAGTGTGTCGTAGCCACATCAGCAGGCACCACGCGGGGCCCTGTGTGCATGGCCGTGAGTGGCACTGCCAGCCTGGGAGCTGCCCACACCACCGCGCCCCCTCTTACCTGCTCGCCTTTGTCCCCTTTGCTTCCTTTCTGGCCCGGCTCCCCAATCTCTCCCTGGAGGAAGACGTGGAAGACCAGTCAGACAGGCCAGTGGCCGTTCAGAACGTAAGTAGTTTCTCTGGGAGGACATTCTCCTCCCAGGAAGCCCTGTAGCTTTCCGCAGGAGAAAGCCTTCTGTCTACTAATTTGATCTCCTTTTCAGGATAGGGCTAGAAGGGACAAGGTCTTGACCTGACCTGATACTATCCAGAATGTCTGCTGACTTGAAAATGTGGGGAAGCCATATTGAAATCGTTTAACTTTTCTCATCGCACTATTAACATGCCACCATGATAACAGGCAACTCCGTCACTGTGTCTCCACAGAAGTTATTAACACCTGCTCCAGTGTTTCTGTTGGGGCAGGGCTGTTCTCCACCTTGAAATGTAAGTGGTCGTCCATGCAGAGGTGACAAAGTTGAGTGACAAAGAGATGTCACCCGAGAGCTATCACGAACGATAGTTAAACTGAAGAACTGCATTTCACTGTCTTCATTAAATGAAGTGTAAAATGCGAGGTCCGCGATAATGGCGTTAGAATTATAAAGCATGTTCTTAATGAAAGGGAGCCTTGATAATTCAAGTGAAGACATTTAAAAATAGATATTGAGTAAAACTTCATTAAACGGGGCTCCAAGGTGGAGAAGGTGAAATGATTTGGTGGGGGAAGGGAGCATTTCTCTTTGCTCCGGCTTCTGGTAACAAATGTTTTAGTCAACCTCAAAAGGGCACAAGAGGAAGTGGTTTCTGAGCCCGCTCAGGCTCACCAGAGGGCTCACTTGCTACCGTTTACCTGTGTGCTGCTCCCGCACCGTCCACTAACGCCAGGACTGCAGGGTGGGCTGGGTCAGGTGCCAGCTGAGCCCCGTGGCCCATGGGCATCGTGCTGGTGCAGGGACGGCCTCGCTCTGGCCTTCCCACCCAGCCAGGCTTAACCGCCATAACTCTGTGTTCTCCTTACCTTATCTCCGTCTTCTCCAGGGGGACCCACAGGGCCAGCTGGGCCTGGGAGCCCCACAGGACCTTGGAGACCATCTCGGCCAGCAGGGCCTTGTGGGCCTTTCTCACCCTAGAGAGGATAGACAATCCCTGGTCAGATGTGGTTTTGGCTTGGGGACATCCCACCTCCAGCTCATCACCCCAGAGAAGGCCTTGTGGCGAGAAGGTGGGAGCCCCTGGAAAGTGCCCATCACCACAGTCCTGAGGACTCCCAGCCAGGGACAGAGCACGCCCTGAGCCCAGCCCTGGACCAGAACTGCTGGTGCCTCACTTCACTTAATCTACACTCATCCTATGAAGGGCTGTGCTTCTGCAGGTAGGGAAACTGAGGCACAGTTAGTGAGCAGTAGAGCCAGATTCAAACCCAGCCAACCAAATTCCTGAGACTGTGTTGCATCGTCTAAGCCAGGAACCAAGAGGGCCTGAGCACCAGCCTCCACAGACTGAATTCTGATTCTGAATTCTCTGCAGACGCCCGCTCCGCACGTGCACACCCACGTGCACATATGCACAAGGACTCTATTGTGCACGTGCACACATGCATGTACACACACCTGTACACACAGCGCACACACGCACACACTGAGACACACACGTGCACACCCATGTGCACATATGCATGTACACACACCTGTACACACAGCACACACACACAGAGACACACACGTGCACACACATGTGCACATATGCACAAGTACTCTATTGTGCACGTGCACACATGCATGTACACACACCTGTACACACAGCGTACACATGCACACACTGAGACACACACGTGCACATATATACATGTGCCTATACATAGACACATGCACACACACATATACACACACCTGTACACACAGCGCACACACGCACACAGAGACACACACGTGCACATATGCGCAAGTACTCTATTGTGCACGTGCACACATGCATGTACACACACCTGTACACACAGCGTACACACGCACACACTGAGACACACACGTGCACACCCACGTGCACATATGCACAAGTACTCTATTGTGCACGTGCACACATGCATGTACACACACCTGTACACACAGCGCACACACGCACACACCCACATGCACATATGCACAAATACTCTATTGTGCACGTACACACATGCATGTACACACACCTGTACACACAGCGCACACACGCACACACTGAGACACACATGTGCACACACACATGCACACATGCATGTACACACACCTGTACACAGTGCACACACACACAGAGACACACACGTGCACACCCACGTGCACATATATACATGTGCCCATACACAGAGACACACGCACACACACATATACACACACCTGTACATACACAAAGACACACGTGCACACATGTGCACATGCATATACACATGCCTGCACACACAGAGACACATGTGCACACGCATATACATGAGCATGTCCACAGAGCACACATGCACACCCACATACGCACATGCCTATACACACAAAGCACACATGCACACACAGAGACACACACGCGCACATGTGCACACGCATATACATGAGCATGTACACAGAGACACACATGCACACACATAACCACACGCCTGTACACACACAGAGCACACATGCACACGGATACATGTAGGCACATATCCCATCTTGCCAGTATAACTTCCTTTATCACTTTGATTCATGTTGACCGTAACGGCCCTGCAGTCTCCAGTGGTCCTAAGTCCCTGCTTTGTGAGTTTCATCAAACATCACATCACCCTGTGAGCACCTGGATTTTCTCACCCCCGCAGGACTGTCTTCATCTGATAGACCCACAGACAGAGGGGGTGCCCACTGGGAGGGGGGTGGGACTCCCTTCATCTGATAGACCCACAGACAGAGGGGGTGCACCCTGGGAGGGGGATGGGACTCCCTTCGTCCGACAGACCCACAGACAGGGTGTGCGCCCTGGGAGGGGATGAGGTTTGGACCTCAACGCGGCTGGCCTTTGGTCCTCCATCACCTTCCCATCGTATTGCCCCCTGCCCTCCCACACAAGGCACTTTCTGCTCCACAAACCAGTGTCTATCCATCCACATTTCTACCTCACTGAAGCTACAAAGGCCACAGCTACAGGAGGCTTTTGTGGGACCTTTCTCAGCATTACTGGTCAGGCTGGGAGCTCCTGGAGACACCCTGACCTCTCCTTGACCTCCTGTTCTCTCTGCAGCTGTTCTGGGAGAATGAGCTTCTCCCCAGGTAAGGCTCCTCCTGCAAGGTTTCTGCTTCACTCTTTACTCTTTGGACACAATGACCACGTGCTTCCTGGCGACATCATGTGCCTCTATCCACATACGTGGAAGGCCCCAGGTGTCCCCAGTCCTGGAGCCTCACAAGAGACCCTGAGATGCCATCAGAGCTGCCAGAGACGCACTGATGGATTGTCAGGGGTGCAGGTGTCCCCAGCATGGCTCCGTGGGGGCCGGGGAATGTGGGCTGCTCCCTCCACCTGTGAGCCGCTGAGAGCGAAATGCACACAGCAACCCTGCCTTTGAGACAGATCAACCTGCTCGCAGCAACTTCACTGGACTCAACTATGTAGACATATATAGAATCCTCCAGAACTCAGACTCACTGGGATCCTCTGAGTTGGGAGGAGAGGGGGCTAAGCTGCATTGGTCTCTGCAGCACTGCGTGGCAGGACTCCAACATGGGCCAAGAGAGCCACTCCTGGGTGCTAAGTGGGGTTTTGTCAGCCCTCTAGGAAGGGGCTGGAGGGAAGTGTCTCACCAGGACCAGAGCTTGTTCACTTCCTTCGTGTAAACCGACACGTGGGCGGCCACAAGACACGCCCTTCCCTGCTCCTGAGGCTTCACAGAACCTGTGAGCCTCAGGTCACTGAGAGGTGGGCCTGTCGTGGGCACAAAGGCCAAAGTCTTATCTCCCCATGGTCTACCTCCCATCCCATCACTGATGGGCATCTGCCCCCAGACCATCACAGGGGCCATTCCAAATGTCCATCTTTCTCATAAAAAGACTAACCATGGGTTTGGGCCAGCGGAGAGGAGCATTCTCATCCACACACAGCATTCAGAGGCTGGACCGAGACCGAGTCCACAGGGGACACTGGCTCTGGTCCCTCACTCTGTGCACATACTCGTAACCAATGTGCAAGTGTGGACAGCCTGAGCCCTGGCCAGTGTCTCACCCATGGTGCCCCCAGCTGGGACCACTCACTGGGACAAAGCAGGCACAGGGACCCCCTTCCCATGGACCCCAGTCAGGACCCCTTGGAATACACATGTCCTAGAAGATGATTATAAACCTCCCTCGTCCCCCAGGCCCCCCAGAAAAATGCCCATGGGGATGTCGCAGGGGGACAAGCAAGGCTGAGCATGAGGACAACCCCAGTGCCTCCAAGGGGAGGGCTCCCCCAACCCAAGGCTGTACTTACGGGAGCCCCTTTCTCTCCAGCTGGCCCTGGAGGTCCCTGGGGCCCAGGTCTCCCTGGAATTCCGATGGGCCCGGCAGCACCGGCTGGACCTCTCTCCCCTGGAGAACCCTGGGATGGAGCGAGAAAGCAGTTTGTTTCAAAAGCTCTCACCATGCCTGGACACAACCTCCGGGGCCCCACTTGCTCACTCTAGAGCCCACGGTGGCTCCCGGTGGCCCTCTGCAAGCACAGACTGGAGGCTCCATGCCTTCAGGCCCCCCTCGGCTCTTCTCCCATATTCCATGCTCACACGGCCTGCTCTCCATGTCTGAGAGCGAATCTTCCTTATGCTCCCAGGAGCCCGGCACCCTCTCTCCCCATCAGGGCCCGCAAACCACTCGCCCGCCCAGAGACAGGCATTGCCCTGGGGGGCACCTGGCCTGATCTAGGGGTCACATGGAGAAGCCATTGCTCCTGGATAGGCCCAGCCCTCCACCTGCCCTTATCAGAGAATGAGAGTTAGTGGCTGTGCCACTTGGGGGGCAAGGGGAGCTCCCATATGGCCCCCAGGTCCTCGAGACCACAGGTAATTGTTGGGGATCATGGAATCTTTAGGTCGGCATCTTAAAGCTGGGAGGGATCACCTATTTTAAAGGACAGCCAGCAAGACGGGGCAGTCTGGCTCTGGGAGGCCCCCTCAGAGTCCGTGGAGACCCGCGTCCACCCCACCCCGCAGGCCCAGCCCAGACCCCTGTGAGGCCCGTGAGCTCTAGCTTGCTCTCCCTCTATCTAGCTCCTCCTGCACAGGCTTCCGTCTTCCCTTTCCTCACACGATGCTCCCTGGGACCCGCCTCACCCAGCTGCCAGCTCGGGGTGCGCTGCCCGCCCCCCACAGAGGCCACCTTCCCCACCACGCCCACCACATGAGCTGAGCTGGGGCCACACAGCTGTGCTCTCTCACTCCTGGGACTTCCCTGTCTTGCTGGCCGGCCGAGTCAGCTTTGAGGAAGAGGGTGGGACAAGAGGCTGTGACTCACCGCAGGGCCCGGTGGGCCGGGAGGGCCTTCGCTGCCTTTTAGTCCCACAGCTCCCTGCAAAGCCAAGGTAACGAGGGTCAAAGACAAGCAAGGAGAGACGCCCCCAGGGCTGCACACTGCCCCGTCTCATCCCCACCCTGACCCCTCACTCACCACTGGACCAGGAAGCCCTCGATCCCCGGGGAAGCCGCGCAGTCCAGGAGGGCCATCTTTCCCAGGGATGCCAGCGGGGCCAGGGTCACCCTGGAAACAGAGCCAGAGATTGGCTTTGCTGGGAGCCAGTGCACGACTTTCATGCCAAGATCCACCTGAGATTCGGGTTGAATTGGGGTCGTCTTCTGACCACTTGGCATTAAATGAACTTCTGAGTCTTGACTGGACTCTTTGGCAGCCCAGGCACTGAAGCTCCTGCCTGGGAGCTGCGTGTCTGGCTGGCTGTGTGTGTGCAGATTCCCAGGCCACCAGACTCGACCCGAGACTCTCCCCCTATGCTGCTTGGAGCTCCAGGGCCCTCACCCACAATGGGCCAGTGGCAGCTGAGGTGGCACCTACCGCTTCCAGCAATCTGGGGCTCCTCACAAGGCCAGGCCCACATAGAGGAATCTGTGGCCAGCACAGTGTTAGTCGCTGCCCTAAATGGCCACATCACTCAAGGCACTTGCTTCAACCTGGAAAGCACGTTTTCTGACAACAGGCACCATGCGAGCCTTTGCCATTCCTGAGGCACATTAAGCTTTGATACCTCCCAGCCCTTTCTCTGAGGTCCTACATAGGAGCGCAGGGGATTTTTTCAAACCAGCAGGTCAAATGCTGCTGCTTCCTTTCCAAGCTCAGAGAACTTCCCTGTGTAGAACACACAGGCAATTGCCACATGTGAATAGTTACCTAAGTACATACACATCCATCTGACCACACTTATGCACGCATGTGTGATTTTTTTCTTTATTTCTTAATTTGCTCTACTATTTTTGAGTTTATTCTTTTATGTCATCACATAAAAGCCTGGAGAACTTGCTTTTTTTTTTTTTTTTTTTGTATCTCTTATTGAGGAGCTGGAAAGAGAGGGCTATTGATTTCTGTGGTGACTTTTAGGAAGTTAGGACCACCCATCCTCGGCCCTGTACCAGCGAGGGTACAAAAGGGGACAGTCAGGGCTGACGCTAAGAGGGGATAGAAACGCATTAGTTTTTCATTTTTGTGATTATTTTTCAGCCTTTCATGGTGAGGAATTTTTTTGAAGGATCACTTGCTACTAAATCTATTGTGGACAAGTAGCATAGAGAGCATTTGTCTGAGGAACTGCCCACTTACCAGAAAAGAGCATGAGAAAATACTGGAGTCCCCAAAATGATTCCTTAGGAAAAGCCCAGCCTTGATACAGAAGGTTCCAGAAACTCACCTTCGTCCCTTCTTTTCCAGTAAGGCCTGGAAGCCCTTGTTCCCCTGGGGGGCCGGGAGGCCCGGGGTGTCCACGTTCACCCATTGGGCCTGTTTCTCCCGTGGGACCCTAGGGGGAAATCAGCATCAGTCATGATAGAGTTTCAAGTGACCTGCAAGAAGGTGACCTCCTTTTCCCAAATCTCAGGACACAGAGGAGGCGAAGAGCCTCTTGCAGGTCCACCAAACCTGCACATTCCTCTAGTGAAAATCCAGAAGGGAAAGACCAAAGCAAGCTGCCCCTGCCTGGCTCCACGTCACGGGCCCACAGGGCACTCTTCCCCCGCCCCACCCCCCCAGCACCGTCCAGGAGGCACAGCAAGCTGTGTTCCAGGGTGTGCAGTAAGGGGCGGCCACATCAGCCACCAGAGAGGCTGCGGGGGGCAGGAGGTGCAGGGCCATGCTGGGCTGTGAGCCCGTGTGCCCTCAGTCCTGCAGCGGATAATATCTTGTTTACTGCTACATTAGGGTTGACGCTTCCAAGAAACAAGGTGACTGCTTCCCCGGTATGTGGCACTGAGCCATCAACCTGGCCCTAAGCCAATCCTTTCATTGACCTGCTGGTGTGAGAGCCGTAGGCCCAGGGCACGGACGGGATCTAGTGACAGGAGAATGTGGCTGCCTTGGACAGATGCCCATAGCAAGGACAAGTGGACATGGCTGGGGTCTGTCCTGGGGTGAAAGCCCAGCTCCTGAACCTGGCTCCGATCTCCCAGGAGCCTCAGGCAGCTTCCTCTATTCTGCCTTCTGGGTTTGCAGGGACTATTCAGTGACTCACTCACAACTCCTCTCAGCTCCATGTCTGCAAGAGGCAGACTTCATATTAATAAGCGTCACGGGATCCAGGGTCCTCTCTCTCAGCAGCACCCACACCTCCCTGGTCATGGGGGCACTGACCCCCTCTACTGTACCAGTGGGTGACGCCGGATGCCCCATGGAACCCAGGGAAGCAGAGACTCACCTGAGGGCCGACCACACCTGGGGGGCCTGGGGGGCCAGTCTTGCCTTGGAAACCCTGTCAAGAGAGAATTGACCACTGAGAGTGTGAAGGGGCCCACGCTGCTGACCCCACCTCCCCATGCTGTCCCCAAATAGAGAATGTTCCAGACTCCTTTGCTTTATTTTTGCACCAATTTCATAAAGCTAATGAAGCCAGACAAGCCAGTGTCACCAGCAGCCTTTCCACCACCATTTTGTCCTGAAATTGCTCATCTTTCTATGTCACCAAGCGCTCGTTCCTGAGTACACGCAGCGCCGTTTCTGGAGTTGGGAGCTACCTCTGGGCTGTTTCTCATTAGTGGCTTTGCGGGAACTTGGCTGCTTTTGTCATTAATGCCTCTGATGCACGACAGGTGATTTCGCCAGCATGTTCCCCTGCACATATTTAAAACAGGCAAGAGCAAGGACTCGCCGCTTTCATAACCTGACAGCTTGGCTGTATTATTTTTAGCAGGATTCAGCGGGAGGATCTCACTTGTGCTCCGTGCACTCACGTGCCATCACAGGCCTGCCTTAGTCTGGGGCACTTGCTATGCTGTCTATACTCTCTCTCACAGGGGGGGCAGAGAGAACCTTAGAGCAATGTAAGAGGAATTTCTGGGAGTGTCTGCAGAGCACGGCAGGTGTCAGATGAAAGCCATGTGCAGGTGCCACCTGACACTTGCAGGGACATGCAGATGTTTGGCCTGGAGGCCTGAGAGGGAAGCTCTGGACTCTGGAGAAGGAAGCGGCTGGCCGTGAGGCCCTGACTAGCAGCTCACCGCTTCACTGTCCTGATGGCAGAACCAAGGATTTTCACATATGTTGCCCCAGTGACAACTGCACATGGGACACACTGGCAGATTCGGCTTCTCTGCAATTTCTAGGAGGGCTCTTCCTTGAGGCCTGGCCCAGCTGCGTACAGTGGGCTAGAATGATCATCTCTCATGCAGTATCATCCACAGCCTGCACTTACAGGTCAGAAACAAGGGCTGGGGGACACGTTGGAGCGCTCCCTGCTCAGTGGACCAGGGAGGAGTGTCCAGAAAGCCTCGCTAATGTCAGAGTTAACCATAGAAACAGGAAGACCCCCCCTCCCTGGCCCACGATCATCCGTGTGGCTGAGGGTAGAATCTGTGCTCAGCCCTCCGCTGAGAACGGGCTTTGGCCCACATTCCACGGAAGTGAAGGCCACTCGTGTTTTCATTTTCAAAAGAAAGAAAAAAATCAGCCCCTTAGGGAAGATCCTTCTGGAGGAGACCTTGTGTCCCAGGCTGGTCTCAGGGAGGGGGCTGTCTACCAGCATCACCACGGCGCTCTGTGTCTAGGAGGTGGGCGGACGTGGCAGAGGCAGCGGGAAGGTACATGTGTAACTTGCCAAGCAAAGACCAGCAGCTGATTATCTTACCAGCCTCTTCCCAGAGTAAGTCAGAGGGGGAAAAGCACATAATCAGCAAACCTCTACCTTGTCTCCTTGAAAGGCATTAGAGAAAAATATGCAAAGCTCACAAGAAATGTTTTAATTTTTCTCTATAAACAAAAGAGCACAGTAATCTTCATTCATTAGCTGGCATGTGCTGTGCAGAACACTGCCGAATATAATTAAAAGAGGTTTTATCACAATGAACCCAAGAGAGACAAAGAGATTTTTTAAAAGTGGGTACCAAGAATATATTAAACATGCCATTCAAAGTCCACTGTAGGAGAGGGCCTGCTCTTGCCAGGAGAGTCCTTTATAAGCTTTTGACCACAGAGAAACTGGCTGCAGAGACAAATGGGCTGCTCCAGCACCCGAGGTGCCCCACTCTCCTTGGGGGACGTGCTTACATCTCTGCAACTCATCTTTAAATTGGATGAAGCAAACACACAGAAGGAACAGGACAGTGACAAGAAAGTCACCCAGCATCACAAGCCCCCGGATAGTCGAGGTTGCAAGTGTGAGCAAGGTTACAGGTGTGCTAACTCCCTTTCCAGGACATGCCTTCAGGAAACGGAGCCAGATCCCCAAAGGAGCAGAGGGCCAGGAAGTGAGCGTGTCTCTGATAAATGCTTTCTCCCCTAACTCAAAGTGTATGGTGTTTGGCATGTGCTGACGTTGCCTATAATCTGTATTTCTAAAGGGAAGGGGCAAGGTTGAACGTGAGTGTGTGATGCAAACAAGCCCATCATGTCCTCAGCTAACTACCCAGAGGGAAACAAAGGCTGGATGTACAAGGTCTCAGTACACCCATGGATTCACCTTGCCTCTTAGTGGGTTTTTTTTTGTAGTTTTTGGCCAGGGCTGGGTTTGAACCCACTACCTCCAGCATATGGGGCGCCTACTCCTTTGAGCCACAGGCACCACCCACCTCTTTGTGGTTTTAAATGTGGGCTCCAACCAAAGTCACAAAGACCATCAAAAACACAGACGCTGCCTTCTGCATAGAGAGGTCACAGGGCCACTATACAGAGGTCACAGGGCCACTGCACCGAGGTCACAGGGCCACTACACAGCTGTTCCACACCAGGCTCTTCCCACAGTGCCTGACCTCAAGGCAACGGAAGATGGCCCAGCCCCTGAGAGCCTTTCTGAGGCTCCCCAGTCTCCCCTGAGCCAGGGGGTCCCCCTAGACCACACTGGGCAGTAGAGACAGTGCTACGTGCAAGGAGGTGACAGGTCAGCATGATACTCACAGTTTCGCCTCTCTGTCCGGGGTGTCCCGGGAGCCCATCCTTGCCCGGAGGGCCCTGAAGAAAGAACAAAGGAAAGACGTTCCATTCAGTCCTGAGAAGCACCACCTGCGGGACCTGCGGGACTCCACCCCACACCGGACAGCCACTGCTTTTCCTTGGCTCTTGTCCTCGGAATGTCCTCCCATAGTGACAGTCACAGTGAGGACAGAAACAAGTACCAGAGAGGAGCCCATCCCAGGTGCCATCGCCAGCGTCTGCCCCTCACTCCACAGGGGGACATGCTGTTACCACCCTCCTCTCCCAGGGAGAGATGGGGGCAGGGGGGGCCAGCTGACCTCTCGAGGACCTGCCGGCAGAGGCACTGGTGGCCCTATGACCCAAGTCCAGCTGTCTGCAGGCAGTGCCCTCCATCACGCCCCACTAGGAAGTCAGCCCCACTGTTAGACAGTTTTTTATTAAGGGGTAGTAGGGCAATGAACTGAACCCGGGGTAAGCCAAATTTGGTCTCCTCAAAGATATATTGAAGTCCTAACCCCCGGAGCCTGTGACCTCACTTGGAAACAGGGTCTCTACTAGCGTGATCAGGTCGAGGAAGTCACAGAGGATGAGGGTTCCCCCGCCCCGAGACCAGTGTCCCCGTAAAGAGAGTGATCTGTAGACACAGACACGAGAGGAGAGGGCCCGTCAGGGCGACGTGTCCATAGGCCCCGGGGCCCCTGGACTGGCTGCATCACCAGCTGACCACCCCCTCCCTCCCCAGAGCCGACACTGATTTCAGATATCTGGCCTCCAGAACTGGGAGAGAGTGATTCCTGTTGTTTTCAGCAACCCAGTCTGTGGTCATCTGTTACATCATCCCCGGGACACAAACACAGCCCCTAGCTAGAAATGCAAGATGGCCTGGAGAAGGAAGGCGTCCACACACTGCCCAGCATGGGGCGGCCCCTCATGCTGACCCTGCAGGATCCCACCTGCATCCTCCCTCCACCACCCCTCCCACTGCGAGGAACTCTGAGCGGCCTCCAGGGAAAGACAAGCGTGTCTAGGACAGGCCGACGTCCAAGGGGCCAACTGTGCCATCCCAACAAGGAAGCGTGCTACTTACAGGGGGGCCCTTTGGTCCAGGAAACCCCGTGGGTCCTTGGGGTCCGTTAGGTCCCTGGGGACAGAGAATGGCCAGTTTGAGGACAGATGTCCTCTCTCCCCCAGCAGGCTGGGGCCAGTTGCTCCTGCTGTTGTCCTCCTGGGTCACTGGTGCTCTGCACACAGGCCTCATTTCTCACTGCCCCCCACGAGCTTTCTCCCATTCGTTCAGCCCCCCCTCCCCACAGAGAAGGAGGAAGACCACTAAGGGGCCGAGGGGCCGGGCTGCAGAGCAATACCACAGGGTCCTCGAGGTGGGACAGGGCTGAGAACCACCTGGCAAACCCCAAGACCAGGGCCAGAGGCACAGGGTCATCATCTCTTACCGACAGAAGCATTCACTCCCAGGGGTCCACAGTCAGGATTACAGGAAAACCCTCACCCCACCCCCGCCCAGCCCAAGAAGCCATGCAGGGGCCTGAGTGAACAGGTACTTTCTGGGAGACATCCCCAGGGGCTCACGATGCTTACCCGTTCACCAGGAGGGCCGGCTGGGCCGTCACCTCCAGAGTTGCCCTTGGGAGGAAAGGAGAGAGAAAAGCTTCTTACTATAGCTACGTGGACAAGGGGTCTCTAGCCACTAACTCATCGAAGCTTCTGAGTCAAATCCTGGCTGTGTGTGCTTCCCCACGTCACCTTGCCCCTCAAGTAAGGGGCAGAGAGCACCGCGCTGACCAGTGGTGCCCAGAGCTGGCCTTCCTCTGTCTGCACACACAGCTGACAAAGAGCTGACTTCCACAGAGTTAGAACATCTCGAGGCAGTCTCCCAGGGCAGACAAAGGCCGTGGTCCAGCCAAGAAGCACCTCAAAGTCATGTGACAGGGAGGTTTCACGGCCTACCGGCATGTGACAGCAGCTGTCCCAAGTTCTCACAAGTGAGTGTCAAGTCAGCTTAGGGAGGATAGGAAATGCTCGGTGTGGAAGCATTTTTGGTAAACCCCCGGGTGGTGCATTCAGTCAGGGCTGGGCCAGCTCTGCACCTCGGCCGGGTGGACCGCTCCTTAACCGGAAGGCACTTGGAGGGTGGGTTCTGGACCCCGCAGAGGCAGCTGCTCACTGGGCAGGCACAAGTCAGGCTCCGGCACTTGTCGTGCCAGGAAGCACTTTCTTTAGATTTCCAGTAAAGACATCTGCAGCTTTCAGGCCCCTGGCGAGTCTGCCTCCAGGGTCCAGCCCTACAGTCCAGCCCTAGCATGCAGTCTAGTCCTGCTCTGCTCACAGGAGCCACCCCCCATAAGACTCACCCTCATCCCCATGATTCAATTTGATTTTATTTGTCTAGAGGCCATTGGAGGGGACACCCAAGAAAACTGGTATTTTTAAAGGAAGAAGGCCACAGACACCACCACCCCAGGAGCCCCATGTCTCGGGAGCTTTGGTTCCTGCCGTCCCCCATAGAGACCAGACACATACCTTGGGGCCAGGCTTCCCAGTGATGCCGCGTGGGCCTCTTTCACCCCTCGGGCCCTGGACAGCCAGGAGAGAAGAGAGGTCAGCTCAAATCCTGCAGACTAGGAGACGCCGTCCCTGTGCCCCACACATGCTCCCGAAAATGTGCTCCCAGCTCCCAAAGATGGCCCTCAAGACAACAGGATGTTACCGTTGGGCCTCGCTGACCCCTTGGTCCGGGCTTTCCAGGTGTCCCCTAGAATCAGAGAAAGGGCTGGTAAGTCACCCTCAGAATGCCTGGCCCTGCGGGGTTATTTAGAGACCGAATTCCCAGGAGGCTGGGAGGGACCCAGGCCTTCCCGGCCACCTCCTTATCTTTGTTTGAGCAGGAGATTGCCCGCGGCGAGGAAGCTCACCGCATACTCCACACACAGCACTTTACGCTGGCCCGGGCCCCGGGAACACCCAATTTTCTTTCTGAAGCCTGATAGATGTTCAGTCCGTTATCTGGCATTATCTGGTTTCCTTTCCTCACCACATTCCTCCCTCCACCCTCCTCCTCCTCCTCTCGTCTCCCCCTCTCTGCAGGAGGGAAATCATTATTGCAAGAAAAAGAGAAGAAAGTCCACCCCTTTCATACATAATTTACTTTCCCTACAGTTAAGAATATTAGCCATTAAATTTTCAACAGACCCTGCACACGGACAAACTTGCAATTTAACACATAAATCATAGATCTGAGGGTCCTTTGCTTCTCCTGTAATAGAATTTGGACTCCTTTATCCATTGTTGTTTTGAGTTTTCCAAACCGCAGAAACCAACGCGCTGCACTTGTTTTTTTCATGGCAAAGACATAAGAGCTGGGGCGTGCCATCTCCCTGCGTGCGTGGAGGGGACGAATAGAGCGCAGACGTGTCGCCAAGCCCCTCTCGGCTCCTCTTCCCAAGCTTTATTCTGGCTGCTAACGGGAGAGTCTGAGATGCATCCGTGTCACTAAAGGCCACCTGGTGAGTTTCCTCTTACTGCCTTTCAATCATTTGCTGCCAGAACCAAAGCTGTTTCCCATCTCGAAATGCATTTAATAAAACTGTTGTAGTGTCGAATTAATTATGTTGCTTTTTGACGCTTCAATTATATGTTGATATCCTTTAGTCTCGAATAAATATTTGCACATGAAAATGGACAGAGCATCCGGCTTCTTCCAGTGACAGACATTCTGCCTGTGTGGACACCGTGACCAACCCAGGATGTCCCAGCGCTTCTGGACAAATCCCAGCTGCCAGGTCTCCTCACTCTCACTGTCCATCAAAGTGACACCCTCGGCCGGCAACACAGTAACCAAACTGTGCCTCAACCCTGCAGCACAGTGGATCTCAGCGACTGTCCACGCTCCCTGTGCCTGACACAAAGGTACCAGGGCCCTGGCAGGGAGCAGTCTCAGCCACAGGCCCACTGGCCTCCCAGGCAGCACCTTGCTCATAGGATTCTTTCTAAACTAACCCAAGCTGAGGAGCCTGGAGCTGTGGAACACAGGGTCCCCCCACGTCCCCTAACAGGCTCCTTAACAACCATTGTGAGTACCCTCCCTCTCATCTCTGCTGGAAAGGGACAGTCCCAGCAATGACCTTGCCGACGTCCTCTGCTTGAGACGTCTTTCAGGTGGCTGGTGGGCACTCCTAAGGGCTGGTCTTCCCTCTCCCCAGGCAGGGGGCCCCCAGCATCCCTCCATGGCCCAGGGCACAGGCCCAGGATGGGCTGTCACTTTGCTCACATCTCCACCCTCAGCTACAGCCCGTTTCAGACAGTGACCTGTGTTCCTGTTCTTCATGTCCAACCTGCAATCAATGGTCCCCAGTACACAGCCGCTAGCCCTGCAGGGGCTGGAGGGCCAGGCAGGCAGCCCAGTCGCACTAGCAGTCCAGCACCTAGATGCATCCCCCAGACCAGGACACCCAAGTGATTTAAAAGACCTCCCTGGAAAGCGTAGCCCCCGTCACTACCCTGGAGACCTTGGTCCCCCCTTCCCCCACAACACTGGGAACTGTTAACAGCCTCCCACATCCCCCCTGACTAAACCGGTAGTGACCACGGCCTCTGCCAGGCTCCCCTGCACAAGTCTTCCCTGACGGGCTCGGCCAACCTTCACCTGTCCCCCCACCTTCTCCCTTCTCTGCTCTGTTTTCCTACCGTCCCTGCCCAACTGCCATCCCTCCTGCGCTCAGCAGAAATGTCACTGTCTCCGGGAAGCCTCCCTGGGCATCCTGGGTTAAACTCGATGCCTGTGACCGCTCCCTGAGGCCCCCTTGTCCTTCGTGGTGACAGGAACACCTGTGCACGCTGGTCAGTGGTACTGCTCTCTGGACAGCAGGGGGACGTCTGGGTTATCACCTGAGCCCCCAGCCTGGCAAAGCACCACACATGTAGTGAGGACTTGAGAAGCTCGAGCTGTTGGAGTGCGTGAACTTTAAATGAAACCCCGGATTAAGAAGTTCAAGGAAGGGGACAGAAAGTGGGGCAGCCACCTAGGCTCAGCAGACGGGAGGCTTTAGTCATGGCCGGCCTGGGGGACAGCTGGGAAGGGCCACCCAGCCGAGCGTGCTGACGGCGCTGCCCTGTCCTGCCCCAGCTGTGGTACAAAGCAACAGCTCCATCCAGAATATTATCCCACACTTTTATCAGTGATATGACTGGAAGTCTCCCAGGGCAACAGCTGTGCTGGGCCTGCTGAGGAGGAGGCTCTGACGGGCCACAGGGAGAAGCAAGATGCCCGGGGCTCCAGCCCACGTGGATCAACCACGTCACTACACGCTGAAAAGGAAGCGAATGCCTCGTCCTCTCCGCCCGAGGTCCTACGAGTTGAGCCATAAGCATGGAGTGTAGGGGTTGGACATCTGAAGCCACAGAGCAGCCTTGGGCAGCTCCCATCTGTGGCTGGGGTATGTGGCACCTGGCGGGGCCTGGCAGGTCGTGGCATGAGTCAGGCTTTGTATGTTGCCTCGTGTGCCACGTGGCAGATGCCCTGGACAAAGACAGTCGTGCCCTGAGGGCAGCCAGAGCATTCCGGATCCCAGTGAGGCCAAAGGGGCCCAAGGGCAGAGCATGTGGGCCTGTGGAGTCTCCAGTGACTCCGTGTGACCTAAGGGGGCCTCAATCCTTGGTTCTTGCGGTCCTCCATGGGAAGTGTTTGTGGTAATTCACATTGCTGGCCACTGAAGGTCACATTCCTTCCCTGTAGTGTGGCAGGAGAGGCTCTGGTATGGGAGCAGTGCCTGTGGGTGTGCAGAGGACAGCCCCTCCCCAAGACACCAGTCGGACCATCTCTAGAGGAGAGAATGACCAACAGGTAAACAGGAGCCGGGTGGACAGATGAACAGACAGCTAAACAGAGGCAGGCAGACATGTGACAGGAGGTGGCTGACACAGAGGTGACAGGCTGCGCACTTGTGCTCAGAACAGCCCTTGTTTCCCTGTTCTGCAAATCTGGCAGAACACGTTTGCTCACGAGGTCCTGGCTGTCCTGAATTCTTTCCTTGTCCCTAAGGGAGTGCGTGGACTCTGCTTTAAACACGACATTCACCGGAGGCTGCATGCCTGGGGAGGCTCTGTAGCCCTGTACCTCCGTGTGCTGGGAGAACAGCAAGGGGGCCGGGAGGATGAGCTGGTGGGTGTCGGGCTTAGGGCTGGATGCCCACAAGAGCTGCCGTCCTCTGAGGCGCAGGGCATGCCGGGCCTACTCTCCCCTGAGGCAGCACACAGACCCACCTCTAGGGCCAGCTCAGTGTCCAAGGCCTGAGGTGACTATCTTGCTCCTGTCTTCTCAAATGGCCACGCTCAGGCACTGTGACTTTGTTAAGGAGTGTCCTGGGTAGCAAGGACTCCACAAGCGCGGAGGACACAGCTGCCCAGCCCAGCGCCGCATGTCTCACCCAGGGGTAGAACAGGGGTGACAAAACGTGCTATGCTGGTGGGGGCTCACGACAATGCCACCTACTAATGGGGAATGACTGAATCGGGACTAGGGGAGGGAGGCACTGGGACAATGAAAGAAAGAAAACTCCTTTTCCCTGTGCTTTTAAAAATAGCTTGGAAGAAAAGTCCACTTGGGTAGAAAGGGAGGAGGAACTGCTTTCTACTAATGGCCTAGAAAAGCTTTCTGGACCGAGGTGCTTCTCAGAGAACAGCGTGGGCAGCCAGGGGAGTGAGAAGTAACCAGGTCACTGACTGCAGAACCAGCTGCCACCCACCAGGGCAGCTGAGCCAGCCACCGAGCAGGGGCCGGCTGTCCTTACCCTGCCGCCCTTCTCTCCGTTGGCGCCGGGAAATCCAGGGAATCCAACGGAGCCCTGAAAGAGAGTCACAGAGGATGTCACTGTGCACCTGCCAGCTGGGGGAGGGGCCTGTGTGACAGTGCACAGACTCTGACCCCAATGCCACCCGCCCCCCTCCATCTACCGGTCCACCCACCCACCCACTCATTACTTCCATTGCGTCCCACAGACTTCACATCTAAAAACCCAAACTGAGCCTTAGCCAGGCCTCTGCCGCTCTCTCCCCACTGTCCCCCCACATGCCGCATCCGTAAAATACCAGCTGGTGTTTCAAGAGAAAAGGGGACAGGGACTGCCAAGATGAGTAAGATGAGTCTCACTCTGTGACACTCTGTGGTGCTTTTCTGCCACGTTTTGTGGCCTTCCCACAATACCTCCAAATACAGCACAGCAACTCCCAGAAACAAATGTAAATTTGTGCCCTGATGACAGCGTCTGACAGCTATTTAGCCCGAGAAATCCAGGTGTGCACAGATAAAGGTGAGCTTAAGGACTCTGATCTGGCAAATATCTAAACGCCTCCCACGGGGAGGAAGGCGCGCCAAGCACCACAGCGAGACCCTGAGCCCCCCTCCAGCAGCCCATAAAGTCACACTGGGCAGTCCCCAGCAGGCCTCGCCCCTCTGCGGGGCTTTAGGCCCTAAACCTGACCTGAGCTCTGAGCCCACATCTGTGAAGAACTCAGACTTCCGAGCTTCGTGCCCCTCACAGGGGACTGAGCTCCCCCAGCCCATGTGCATGGCCACGTGCCAATCTGCACAGGAGACTGGACTGAGGGAACCCCGTGCAGGTGACACAGCTCAGTCTAGGACCTGAGTCACTGTGAATGCCAGCCCTTCACTGGACCTGGCCACTGTCCAGAGGACTCAAACAATATCCCCTATCTCTCATACTTTTCTTCTTCTCTCCTCTTCTTTCCCAAACATGTATTTAAAGAAGAAAAATCAACCCATCAGCCTCTCTTTACCCACATTAGTGTGACCATGTGTGGTCAACAGCCATGACCCAGCCATGTTAAATATGAAACAAAATCCCTGCTTATAGAAAACTGCCTCTCCTGCACGAGGGGTGTCCATACACAAACACACACACAGCACCAACATTAGCTTTCCATGGGAAGGGCAGATACGGAATGGAGAGGCCTGGAGGGCGTCCTGGCCAGCCCACGCCTGGCCACTTGTGTTAACGAGCCCTCGCTCATGGGATGGAAGGCAGATAAGGCTAACGGGAGGCATCCAAGGGCAACTTACGCCAGTCTGGAAAGGGTCAGACCTTGCTCCTGCTGCTAATTTGTCTCTAGCGCAGGCAGCTGGTTATTCTTTAAGGCAGAACCATGAATAATAAAACATGGGATTTGGAAAAAAGAAAAAACGTTTTCAATGACTTCCAAAGCCTTAAGGACCTGTTTCACTTAAACCTGAACATGATTCCACGTAAGAAAGGTTTCCTTTTTCTTTCATACTCTATTACAAGTGAACGGCCTTCAAATCGCCCCAATGAGGCAGGGTTGGAGGACTGTTTAAGGAGTTCAGGACATGGACAAAGGCCACCTTTGTCCACCAGCTGAGCCACAGGTACAGAGGCCGTCAGGAAGACTGCAGTGCTGTGTGCCCACGGCCTGGGCAGGCTCTGTCCCCTTCTCAGCAAGGCCCCACTTGTCACCCAAGCGCCTCCCTCCAAGTTGGCAAACTAATGCAAAGGCACTCGGGAGGCACAGGGAGCGGGTCACCCCTCAACGTCACTCGATCCACCCGGGAGGACAGTGGATGAGCAGGTGCAGGGCGGGGAGGGGCCAGAGGAGTGTCCCTTCAGTGCACACGTGTGCTGGGACATCTCCCACAGCTGCAAGTTACCTTCGGCCCTTGTCTTCCTGGGTATCCCGGTAGTCCCGGAACTCCAAGTTTTCCCTGCACGGAGAGAAAGGGTGGCGTTAACAGTGAGTGTGGTACTAATCAAATCAGGTGCTCTAAACACAGAAAAAGCCCGTGTGTCCTGGCAGGGCAGGAGGGGGATGCAGCTCTCAGGGGGGCCCTGCCTGTCCTCCGGGTTGGAGTCACAAGCACCGGGAGGGAAGGGGACATCTGATCGGTCCTGTTTCCACGAAGAAGTGAACGCCACAGGTCGATGCCATTGTGGAAGCAAGAGTGGTTACAGGCAAATGCCGCAAAGGACATTCCTCATCCGTGGGATGTTCTTCCCCCTCTGTAAGAGCTCCCGCCATGGGGGCAGGGTGGGCTGGAAGCCACTCCATGTGCTCACCCTGCTGGCCTGGGGAGGCCTGGGGCAGCCTACAGCAGGCAGGCAGGTGACACCTTCAGGTGGCTGTGCCTTTAGGCTGTGATCGGGATACTGTTATTTCTCCCAGCGTGGAGGTGGGAACTCCACAGTAAGGACAGGGGTCCTCAACTGTGGGTGGCAGGACTCAGACATCCAGCTTCATGACCACCAGGAGGAAGGAGCTCCCCCAACATGATGCCAGGGGTCTCTGGGTTCTCACTCGGCACCAGAAAGGCTCGGTCCATCCACCAGTCATTGGGCGGAGAGCAAGAGGCCTGGGTGGGCAGACAGGAGCCTGACTAGAAGTCACCCCTACCCTGCCCCAGGGCCCCAGGCCAGGAAGGGCCTGTCTAAAGCATTTATGGAGCACAGACCCCTCCAGGACACTGCTCCAGCATCCAGCATCACCAACCTTCTCCCCACTGGGCCCCAGTGGACCAGGATCGCCATTGGGACCTGAGCGACCCTTCGGGCCTTCAGGGCCATCTTCTCCCCTGGGACCAGGTGGGCCAATCTCCCCCTGCAAGTAAGGAAAGGAGAAATGAGGGATGCCCCCAGCAAGAGTCGCCCCCCCCCACCATGCTGAGAGCAGGGCAGAGGGCTGGCCAGCTCAGCCCCCCTCACTGCCACCAATGAACCCATTATGCAGCAAACTGCAGGGTTCTGCTGAGCTGCCCCTGCAGGAGGCTCCCTGCTATTTATTTTTTCAAGGCTGCACACTCCCACTTCCCAAGCACCTTGTCTAAATTGAGTGCCTCTTGGCTAAAATAACTTTGGTTAACAATAGCAGTTCTGAATTGCTACTTCCTCAAATAGAGCAGAGTGACTAGGAACTGCTCTTTCTTCTGAAAGCCCAGGAGGTATGGAAATGGACCACAGTGCCTGGACAGGGCAGTCCCCCAGGCATAACTGGGACTCAGACACTCTGCCTGGTCTAACTTTCCCATGTTATAGATGGGGAACCTGGGCCCAGATAAGAAATGGGGCTGGGGGCCTGCCAAGGCTGACAGCTGGCCAGGGCGGAGTCTCCAAATGGTGACTTTTTGTCTCCTCAGGCTCAGTCCTCTCTGATCCTTTGCTTCCAGAGCAGTGGTGGAACTGCCCTGCAATCCCATAGTACAGGTGTGCCTTACACAGATAAAGGAGGAGTAACTTTCTAATTCTTAAGCTCTAATCTGTCTAAGTAAAGAACCTCCCTAAGAAGGTTCCTTGGTTCAATGAAATAACCCTTCCCCCGTTTACCAAGCACTTACAAAGAGCCAAGTGCAGGCTCTGCTGTCTGGAGATGGATGGCCCCATGTCCTGGGCTCAGCAGCACTGCGCTCCCGGCCCCACCCTGGCCAGTGGCACCAAGAACTCTGCTCACGGACCCCGGGCACGAGGGCTGGGGATGTCCTCTACGCAGTCACTCTGAAAGCTTTGGATTGCCTCGTAATATGGACCCCAAATGAGCATATTGAGTCATCCCAGGGGCGGGGTAAAGGGCTTTCACCAGCCAAGCTGACGGAGGCCCCAAGTATGGGGAGATTTTAGGGTCCTTCCCCTATAAGCAGCAAAGTAACTGGACAGAACTGTGAGACAAAGCCCTCTGTCTTGTCCAGTCTGCTGACCAGGAGAAGATCACTCCTGCCTTCTGTCTGCCTGGGTGGGACATAGTGCAAGTGCTGGGGGCTCTCCAGTTCTGGCCTGTTCTGGAAAGTTGCTGCAGACTCTGCTTTGCAGAGTAGCTGAATAACAGCCCTGCATCAGCCGACATCTGTCCATCCAGACGTGTCCGCAGCTGCCACTGTGGCTGTGCCTACCTGGAGGGCACCTCCTGCCTTCTGCCCGGGCTTCTGTTCCTTCCGAGGTCATCAGGAAACTCCCAAGTGTCCACCCCAGCAGCTGGCCTGCCCTGACTGCTCTGCGGAGCCCACCGCCTGGAAACTTGCTCCTGTGCCCTGTGTCCCCTCCCTCTGTTCATACGAACACAGCCCCTGGTTCTCTGTGGGCTAGCCCTGTGAACAAACCCCAGCCCTGGCAAGCACCAATGGGATGTGTCTAGAGCTCAGATAAATTATTCATTAAAAAACAAGCCAGGTTGTTGGGGCTTCTCCAGATAGCCAGCATGTGATCACAGTCACCATGAGCCCATGAAGACTGTTTGGAGACCTAGATGCCCCATGGGCTCAGCAGAGACCCCAGGCCCTCACCAGGGTACTGCTCTGCTGGTGGCCGGCCCCATGACCCAGGCAGGCTGCTGCGTGCCCTGGTCATCTGCACCATTTCCACAACCTCGCTCCCTTCTCACCCCAGGTACCTCTTCTCATCCTTCTTGAGTCAACCCACAGTTTTAGCCAGAAGAAAAGTGAGCCCCTACAGACTCATCTATGCAGAACAAAGGCAGAGGGGCTGGGCGACCAGTTATCTAAGGCCCCAAGAGAACAGGAAGTAAATAGGGTGGGGATAGCTAGACCCCTGAGCCCCAGGCCATCCTGCGCTTCTAGCCAGCAACCTCTGCAGAGGTGTTGCCTCCGTTCTGAGATGCTTCCCTGGGTCCCCCCAAAGCCCCCTGCCCCTCCTGCAGGGTCCTGAGCCTGCTCATCTTTCCCCAGCCCAAATCCCAAATCAATGTCCTCACCCGATCTCCCTTGATGCCCATGTCTCCTTTAAAGCCAGGAAAGCCATCTTCACCCTGCGCAAGGGACAAGAGGATGTCTCAGTCTGGGCACAAGGACCCACCTCCCAGCCTGTCCCCACCCCGAGCCACTCAGCACAAGGTCCCCCAATCTCAGGGCTGCAGCACATGACCTGGCAAGGAGTGAGGTGCCAGTCCCCTGTGAATGCCTTTCCTGTTAATCCTTTGCATTTCCAGACATGAAGCTCTGGGGCTCTGGCTGGCTCAGTCTAACTGCAGCCCTGGTCTGTGGGAGGGCCCAGGGAGGCTGCCCAAGTCTGGGCATCATTCCTCAGAGCAGCTCTGCCCTGTCCGCCTAGCACTCAGGTCCCTAATGCGTGAATGGACTGAGGGGGGTGGAAGTGCCTCCAGACAAACCCCACTGGCCTTGCAGGTACTGCCCCCTGGGAAGGCAGGCCACAGAGACCTGGAGTCATCAGTGCTGTTGGGGAATCGGGGGAGTCACAGGTGAGGCTGCCAAGGACCTGCTGGGCCCCGGGTCTGGTCCTTCCCATCCGGAAAACACAGAGGGACCCGGAGCCTCTCCTGCAGGGTGTGGTTGGCACCAAGAGAGTGGCCTTGGCTGGGCCTTATGCTCAGGATTCAGATGCCCCATCTTAATCTAAGAAGAGTGAAAGGCCAGGAGCTGGGGACTCAACCAGGCTGTAAACTCTCACGGCCCTGCCAGGACCTGGCACAGAGCAGAACAGCTTTTTGTGACATGGTGAAAATCCAGTCGTCCCGGCCAGCTGAGGGCCAAGGTCTTCGTCCACAGAGTTCATAAAGTGCTGGCGGCATATCAGCAGTGGCCACAGATAACGCAAGAAGCCCACAAAGATGGCTCCTCACCACTGCCCTCCCCCCGCCCCCGGAGGGTCTCGGCTGCCTGCGGGGCTGGGGACAGCACAGTGACTCCCGGCGAGGAAGCATCCTCAGCACAGTCCAGTCAGCATCCTCTCACGCGGCCCTGTCTCTGGCTAGAGATGAATATGAGGAGACGCAGTGACCACAGTGGAACGCTGAGAGGCCATCTTCTAAAGGACAAGAGGTCCCTAGTGAAGGTGCCCCCCAGAAACCAGTATGCCAGGAATTCTGGGACTCGGGGCCCTGCAAACAGCCCCGCCAGGGGCACCAGCTATAAAGAGTTTCCCTGTCCCCAGAGTCCAGCAAGCTCCATTTAGAAAGCAGTGCCCTCGGGTGGCAGAGTGGCTCAGAAGCTGCCCCAGAACACACACAGGCTCAGGGCTCTGCCATGTGGGAGACACACTCTGGAAAGCACCAGACAGCACCTCCCTCTTTGCTGGTCCAACCACCAGGGCAGCTGACTAGGGTGCTTAGCAAATGCCACCTCGCAAGGGCCTTTCAGCTGCTGTGTTATTTCCGTTCAGTGTGACCACTCAATATGCAGCCTCAAGAACAGTTTTAAGGCCAGCAGATTCCATGGAAAGGATCCAGGCAGCTCCTGCCACGGGTGCTGAGTGCGGGGCTGAAGCACGCGCACCATCCCAGCGCAAGTGCAGATGCCAGGCACCACACACAGCTCTGCAGGCCCCGCATCGCTGGGAAGCCCCGCGGTCTACCCGGCAAAGGGGCCTGGACGCGCCTCATGGACAACGCGTCCAGGGGCTGCACAGAATGCAGGGACACCCACAACAGAACAGAGGCCGGGATGGGGAGTGAGGCACAGAGTGAGCAGCACCCCTGGAGTCCAACTCTGCGCCTGGACTGGGCATTGAACTTGGCTCTGAACTTCCTCCAAAACAAAGAGATGAAACTGTCCAGCCACGGAGGTCCATTTTGTTCAGAATGTCACAGCTACAGGGTATGTGAAACATTCCAACTGGCAGCCCGTGGTGGCACCTTGTAGCTTTGTGTTAACCAGAATGATCCCTCTAGGCCTGACCTCATCCCTGGCCACACACAACAGCATGGTTCTCTGAGCCACACTGTGTGCTCATTAACGCCACCTGTCACCAAGCCAGGTGGGCCAGGCCTGATGCAGTCACCTGGCAGCACCGGGCGTGTTCTGCCCTGAGTTGGGTGGGGCCCAGGAGCCAGCTCATCGCCCTCCCTGCCTGGCTCTGCTACATGATGTGAGTTTCTGCAGCTCGAGGGGTTGCCCAGGGAAGAACATTTACCTAAATAGACTTTTCTGCTAGTTGCCTCCCTCCCTTCCGCTGGGGAGGAGAACATGGGGCACAAGGTGTCTGCTGGCCCTTGGAGGGCAGGGGGAGGCTGTGTATTGCTTCTGTGGTGGGGACACAAACCCCAGACATCCTCAGCCCTGCCAGACGATGTACCTCAGCGCCCATCCTCCTCAACTTGTTTTTCTTTTTGCAACCCACATACTTCCCGCAAGGCAGTGTCACCCCCCTCCTTATTCAGGGTGACATCTACCCGCACCCGGTGGGAACCGGCTCTGGACTGGGCCAGGCTGCTGCTGGAGGAACACACTCACCTTCTCACCCTTGGTGCCCTTCAGGCCACGGATGCCATCTGCGCCCTGAGCAGCAGAGAAGGAAGAAGGGGCGGCAGTTACGGGAAGGAGCCTCCACTGAGCTCCCTCTCCTGCAGGCACAGGTAAAAGCCCAGAGCGCCAAGAAAGGCTAGACTCTCCACAGCTGGAGCTGGGCTCAGCCGCCCGCCCCTCCGACAAGCTCCCTGGCACAAGTCCCCAGTCGAAGGAAGAAGGTCTCCCGTCCTCACACAGCCTGTGCCCGAGCCCCGAGAGAGGCCCAGTGTCTGTGGTCCTTGGGCTGACCTCCATGGACTCCTCCCCTCTGTGCAGGAGACCCAAACCCACCCCGGCCCTTCCAGGGGCCCTTAGCCAGCACACACCGCTAATGTGTCAGACGTTTGTGGAGGAGGTGGGACATGGTGTGTGGGTCAGGACAACTCATCTGTGTCCCAGACCCTGCTCTGTGGCCTCTGACAGTGTCCTAGACATCTCTGGGCCTCAGTTACCTCCCTTGGGGAGTAGAGATGATGACAGCCCTTACCTCGTGACCGCTGCTGGGAGGGGCCCACATGTGAGGCCTACAGGGCCACACCAGGCACACAGCAGGTGTGCAATAACCAGTAGCTGCTTGCCATCTGGTTATTTTAATTCCGTATTATCATTAATGTATGACATGTTATAATACCATCAATTAATGATAACAACAATAATTACTATGCTTGTAATCAGTTCAAGACACACCATTGCCTCTCCCTGCTAAACAAGAATCTCCAGGACAGGTGGTTTTGTCAAGCATTCTCACCGGGCCAAGAGCCTCAGTTGGTGGAGATAAACCCGGTGGAATTATGCAGCCACATCCTCACTATTAATGCCTGTCAACCTCCGACCTCCCAGCAGGGGGGCTGTGAGCTCTAGAGACTGACTGTTGACTCCAGGGGCTGTCTCAGCCCCCTTCCCATGGGGTGCCTGAGAGGGCCATGCCCCCCTCCCAACCGGGTTCCCGCCCGGTCCAGGCTGCAGGACGGCCTGGGAAACACCTCCTTTGAGGACTCAGGAGTCGCCAGCTGCCCTCTTGTGGCCAGAACTTTCCAAAGACCTTGCAGTTCTGGCCTCTTCCTGGGTCCTGGGGAAAGAGGGCTGGAGACAGGTGCTCTGCAGAGCCATGGGGTCGGGGCTGCACGGCCTGGCCCTCCCTGGAGAAGCAGCATGATGGGTCACTGCAATGCCCCTGAAACTGATCACCCAAGGACTCGAGCATCGGGAGATGCCAGCGAGCTGAGCCAGGCGCGCCTGCATACTCAGCTGTCGACAGTGACGCCTGTTCCAGACCCAGCCCACTATGCCTGACATGAGGTACTCTGACAGGGACAGCACCACAGATGCCTGGATCGTCCCTCAACACCCAAACCATCGGCAGAGAGGCCGAGGCTGAACCGGCTGCCTCATGCTTGCTTCCACCTGAGCCTCTGACAGGAAACAAACAAATACAGGGCATGTCTCAGCACCCACGGCCACAGCAGAGGTGGCCCAGCTGAGTTCGTGAGCTGGCACCCCCGGCACGGCCCCTGCACGCACAAGCGCTGATAACATCTGTTAGTCCCCTGCCCGCAGGCCTGTGTTCTCCAGGCACTTTTGTTTTGTTTTCTAGCAAGGCACCTCCTTCCAGAGTGGGCAAAGAGAACAGGTGGGCCACTGGGGCTGACAGGGGCAGGGGCACGCAGAGGCTCTCTGACTCACTGCGTCCAGGCTTCTCCACAGAGCAGGGTTTCAAAATAGCACTAGAACCCCGCACTGGAGGACGTATTTTTCTTTCTAAGGCAGTTTTGAATTCTCTCCACACTTGTTAAATAAGATAGTAATTTTAGATTCCACTTATTTCCTCTGAAGCTCATATAAAAATCACAGGTGTGGTGGTGAATATGAAAAGGATGTAACCAAGGCGGGGACCCAGGTTTAACCTGCTTAGGGACGCTAGCTCCTCAGTGTCCGGCACTGTCTGGCTCTCGCTCCCGTCTAGTGCAAGCCCAGGGGCAGGGTCTGTGCGGTTGGCACATCTTTCCAGTCGCGCTAAACGCCCTGGTGTGGTGTGGGGGGATCTGGCACCACTGTCTTCCCTCTGGCTGGGTGGGCCTCCCAGGCCTTATGATCCATTCCAGAGGACTGGGACCAACTACACAAGAATGGGGTTTCCCAGCTGCAGAACTGCCGACCTTCGGGCCAGGTAATTCCTTGCCATGCGGGGTTGTCACATGCACTGTGGGGGTTCAGCAGCACCCCTGGCTTCTGCACCCTAGAGGACAGTGAACCTCCGCAGTCACACAGGAACTGACCTCTGTTGAGAGTGGCTGGGCCGGGCATCCTTACAGCAGCAGTGGGGTGCCGTGAGCAAGGGGAGCAAGGCAGCTACCTTTCCTTTTATATGAGCTTCAGAATAGCAGGGGGCAGATGTGGGGACAGCCCAGACAGTGGCAGGGTTTCTGCCTAGGCCTGGGAAGGAATTCACAACAGCTGTGGGCTCCTAGAGGGTGGTTTGATTTTGCTGATAGTCAAGCCCTTCAGAAGGGCAAGGGCAGAAGGAAGCCCAAAGGAAAGTTAAAGGTTAAGTGAAACCAAAGGAACACTATGCTATGCTCTGAGTGTCACGTCCCCCAAAATTTATATGGTGAGACCTAATAACCAATGCAAGAGTATTAAGAAGTGGGGCCTTAGGAGGTGCCTAGGTCATGAGGGTGGGGCCTTCATGAGCATGATTAGTGCCCTTATTTGAGGCCCAAAGGTGCTTTTTGCCCCTCTTACTATGTGAAGAGCTGCCTAGGAACTGGCGAGCAGCCCTCACCAGACAACGGCCCTGCCAGCACCTTGATCGTGGACTTCCCAGCCTCTAGAACTGCAAGAAATGATTTTCCGTTGTTTATAATCTACCCAGTTCATGGTATTTTTGTGACATCAGCCTGAACAAAGACAAAATCCTTTCTCAGGAAGAGAGTAGGGCTTTGGTGGAAAGTAACTAGATATCTCTTACCAGGACTATCTTTAATGGTGACAGTTCAGTGAACAGTCCCACCTGCTGCCACCATCACTGTCATTTGGGCCAAGGCTCATTAGGTGGCTGGAGCCACTCACGCTGTGTAACTCACAGGAGTACCAGCATCTATTTTCCCAGCCAAAACTGTTCCAAACCTGGGTTTTCCTTCCACCCTCTGCTTCCAAGTCTAACTGGATTGCTCATGTCGTGAATGAATTTCAATCAGATAGACAAGATAAGAGCATTCTCCATAAACATTTTAAAGCAAACACCTTTTTAGCTCGCAGAAGCAGCATTATGCCATTAGCCATGTATGGGAGCTGGCAAAGACTTTGCTATGTGAGAAGAATTTATAAGATACACATGCATCGAACTCACATAATCAGCATTTCTGCTAAATTATAACCCTTATAAAATTCACTAGGTCTTTTGCTGGTAAAAAATGCTTTAGGGAGAAACCTGACAGGTTCCAGGCCCCCACCCATTGGGAGGTCTCTTCTCAGTAGACCCTGAACTTGGAAAATCCTGATTTCTGGGAAAAGGAAGTCGGGGCCACCCAGGGACAAGGCCCAGGCACTTAATTAGGAATCAGTAAATCCAGCTTGAGTTCCTCCTGACTGCAGTGTCAATTTTAGTGTAATTTGGGGCAAATCACTGAAAACTGAGGTCTTGGGTTCTCCCTCCCCCAAGCCCCAGGGCAGCCACGCACTTGGGATGTGCAGCAAAGCTTGGCAAGCGTGACGATGCACCTGGGGCTGTGCAGATGCAGGCAGGGGGCTTAGCAGCGTCTTTATGCAAATCCCTCCAGCTAAATCAGTGGAGATATGTAGCGTATATTTTCCCTCACATCCAGTTAAAATAATTTTGACAGAAAGAATCATCATGAACTTCCTTATGCAGCTTCTCTGCAGCATCACTGCTCTCAGAGAAGAGCTTATGTGCACACGTCCTTAGGGGCGCAGCCCTCTGCGTACACACATGCTGACGTGTCCGGGGAGCCACTCAGAGCAGACATGGACAAGGCCTGTGTGCTGGACCCCGCCCCGGAGCTCTGCGCCCCGTGTAACATAGTTCTAAGAAGAGCCAGAATGGCAGAAACCCGCTGTGAATGGACACCTCCCATGAACCCCATTGTGCAACACGCTGGCCCGCCCAGTGGCTATCGATGGGGACAGACTCTCTTCTTCACTCTTTGAATGTGCCAGTGGCTCAGAAGAAATATTTCCAAGCTTCCCCGGGAAAGAGGCCACGGCTGCTGTCTGTGAGGAGGATAGCAGGAGCCTGACAGATGGACACACTGAAAGGCGTCAGGTCCAAAGGACGTCCCCACCCTGACAGATGGGCACAGGCGTGCCGGCAGCTTTGTGACCGACTGGCTGGAGACTGTCCTCGCTCCCCATCAGCCCTCCCCTGCTAAGGCCCACTGCCCCAGGACCCAGCGTCCCCACTCAAGACTGGGAGGACCAGGTCACTCCAGCTTGGGCTGGAGGGAGGTTTAACCACAGAGGAACTGCCGTGCTCTTGGGGAGACCTGCGCCCATCTCTCTCACCTTGACTCCTCGAGGACCTGGGTAACCAATGGGACCCTGGGGGCCAGGAGGACCCTAAAAGGAGAAGAATAAGACCATCAGCTGCATGTCAGATGGGGTGCCCTGGTCCTTCCAGCATAAGGCAGAGTGTAGCCTCCCCCAGCCAAATCCCTCCCGCTGTAAGCAAAGGCAGCGTCCCTGGTGAGCCCCCCAAGAGGCTCCTGTGGGAGGTGCCATAGGCACCTGTGCCTGCCACGTAGGCCCTGCCCTAAAGCTGGAACAGTAGGCTGTGTCCATGATAAGTGGGACACCTGAGGCCAGTTGAACCCCTAGGCCATGTCAGCAGCCCAGGAACTACGGGGCAGGCCAGAGTGAAAGGCTGGCTTTGCTGCTCTGGGAGGCAGAGCCACCCTTGAAGAAACACACGCCGAGCCCAGGGCCCCTGCAGCAAGACAGGAGAGCCTCTGGCTGGGAGAAGGGGACAAGGGCTGGGTGTCTGGAGCAGGATGTCCTCTAACAGTCAGAGGGCCTTGGCGATGACCACCCAGAGCTTCCTGGGGTGGGATACCATGCCTCCTGGTGGGGCGTCAGTGCGCTGGATGACCCCCACCACGCCTTCTCAGGCCCTCTCCTCACAGTGACTGTGACGACAGCCATTAGCCCCAGAGAAGACTGACTCTGCGAGGGCAGAGCCCCGTCTTCCTGGCACATAGTGAAACTGAGCCCTGTAAGTTCCGGGGGAATGGTACTTGTTCAGTTTGGAAAGCCAGTTCCCAGAATGGCAGGTGTTCAGGGGGCGGGTGGGGGCTCCAGGCCCCAACAGCTGGTCAGCACAACCCCAGGCGGCCCCGGTATGCGTCCATCTCTGACAGAGGGCCAGAGGCTGTGCCCGGGGAGGGGGTGCATCTGAGCCAGCACTGGCCCTCTGTGGCAATGCCTACGGGACAGCGCTTAGATTGGCCAGCCCCTTGTGGGCTTGGGCAGGCTGCCTAGGTCGGGACCCAAGAGGACATGGCCTGGGACCCTGAGTCATTCTTGCCCCTCGAGTCCGTGAATGCCCAGGGTAGCAGCAGTCTGCAGAGCGGGAGCCTGTACCAGCCTGGGCACACGAGAGAGGCACAGGTGGGCCTTTGCCATGAGCAGTGCACGAAACCCATGCATCCTGGGCTCAGGATGAAAGAGCCAGATGGGCTACCAGGAGCCTCCCCAGCCAGGGGGCTGCAGGAAAGAGAGGGCATTGCCATCTACAGAGCCTGCCAGGGCTCGGGTGTCCATCCAGACCCATGATACACCACCCACTGGCAATGGGGCAAGTGTCTCCTATGGGAGAGGGAAGCTACAGGGAGGTTTGCCCCACTGGCCACTATGACTTCCAGGGGAGAGGGGAAAAGAGGGAGGGGAGGCAGTGGGAAGGGTCATCAGGCCTCTCCAGGTCTTAAAGGCTGCCAAGGAACTTCAGCAGCTTGGGGAAGTGGGACTGGCCACAGGCCCTGCTGTTCCCAGAGACTCTGCCCTGGGAGGGGTGCACTGACCTAGACGGGGGGCACCTCATGGGCAGTGATGGGGACCCTGCTTCCTGGGAGGGAAAGTCTGGGTGTCTTTGGCAGAGACCCCTGAGCATGGGCTGAGGCTGGAATATCCTGGGGTGGAGGCTGAGCCTAGAGCCCCAAAGCCCACCTGCCCAGGACGCTGAGAGGAGAGGGGAGGGCAGCGCATGGCGAGTACCCACCTGACCGCCTTTCTCTCCCGGAGGGCCTTCTTTGCCAGGGTGCCCCTGTCACAAAAGAAAAGGCCTCAGTCAGATATCGGCCGCCCAAGAAAGTAGCCTCCATCAGTCTTCCACTGCCACCACAGCACCAGAGCACATGGCCAGAGGAAGGCAAAGCCCATCACCTGGCTGAGGGGCCCCAGCGCATCCCCAAGTGTGCCCTGGTTACGCCCCTCCCCTGAGCCTGGACCAATCCCATCCCCAGAGATGTGAGTTTCTCTGACTTCCCATGGTGATAAAAGTAGAAGGGCCAGTGTCCACCACGTGTGGACAGAGGCCCACCACGAGGATCCCAGCAGAGGCCGTGTGGTTTGGTGAGGGGCCGGCCGGGCACGGTCTGACTCCCCTACATCCCCCACCTGCCTCGTGACCTGGATGAGACGCCCTTCAACTTGAGCACCCTAAAGCTCTGGGACTCTGTTTCCAGATATGGCAGGCTCCTTAAGGAGACCCCAGACACAGCTCTCAATAAATGATTTGTGTGTGGCTTTTTAGAGACTAGGTGTTCCACTCTGTCACCCAGGCTAGAGGGAAGTGGCACAATCATAGTTCAGTCTCTACAGCCTTGAACTCCTGGGCTCAAGTGATCCTCTGGAGTAGCTAGGACAGTAGGTATGCACCACCATGTCCAGCTGATCTTTTTTTTTTTTGTAGATATGGGGTCTCTCTATGTGCCTGGGCTGATCTGGAACTCCTGGGCTCAAGCAATCTTCCACCTCAGCTTCCCAAAGTGCTGGGATTACAGGTGTGGGCCACCCTGCTCAGCCTTGAGTGTGGTTTTTACATTTTTATTAGTTGTGCAATTGGACTTGATGCCTTTGCAAATAGCCTGTCATGATGACAAAGCGAGTCAGGGTGCAAAAGGTTCCTTTTGGGGAGCCCGTGGCCTGGAGAGTCTTTGAGGAAATTCAGGCTCTGCTAGGGACACACTCGCTCTCCGGTCCAGAGGGGGCACACGTGGCCTTCCCGCAGCACTGGCACCTCATAGTGGCAGGGAGGGGTTCTTTGTGGGCTTTTATCACAGTTCCACCAACCACAGCCATTTTTGTGTTAAGCAACTTGGAGGGGGACATCCGTGGGTGGCTGAGTGCCAGGCTCCAGAATGATGCACTGTGAGGCACACCCCAAATCTCGGTCACTCAGAGAGGCCAGCTGACCTCGTCACGTGATGATTCCTCGGTCAGGGGCTAGCGACACCAGCCTGCAGCAGGGCTGCTGCGCGGACTGATCCCGAGTGCCCACGAAGCGCTCACACACGCCCCCACCGCAAACGGCAGGCAAACACCAGCGGCTGTGCTGAGGTCAAATTTCTTCAGATATACTTTAAGTTATATTTATAGACTGAGAGTAACTGGCGCTGGGGGGGGGGGGGGCGGGCCACAAAATTTGCTCGGTAAAAATGTTTAAAAAGAAAAAGACTGAAAGGGAAACAGAAGAAAATAACACGAGTGATTGATCTTTCTGCGGTGAAAGGCCAGGCCCTGTTTCCTCTTTCTTTCTACTTGTTTGCATTTTCCAATATTCTGTAATGAGTGTTACTTTTATAATGGAAAAATAATAAAGCTTAAATTATTTGTATTAGATATTTCCCTGATTAAAAAAGTAATATATGTTCATTGTAAGCAATTAGGCAAGCAGAGAGGAGATTAAAGTCCTTCATGAGCTCAGCACGCAGAGTGACAGTGGCTAATTGCATGGATACAGTCCTTCTAATCCATTTTCTCTGCATATATGCATGCAAAATTGACATGGTATGATCTATTTCTAATTTAATATTATACTGTGAGCATTTTCTCATGTCACAGAATATTTGCTGCAATTTAATTGTTGCTGGCTCCATAATATTCCATTGAACCATAATTCATTTTATCGCGTCCCTGCGGTGTGCCATCAGGAATTATTTAACAATCTATTTCAGTGTGTTGGGTCTGCTTTGCTGCTTCAAAACACCTAATCCTTCTTGATGGGGTTTAAATCAATCTTCCTTTCTTCAAAACCAAAACCAAACCAATACAAGAAAAAACAAATCCCTACCATTTTGCCTTTCTAAAGGAGATTTTCTTTAAATCATTTTTTTTTTCTTCTAGATTCACATAGGACTACTGGATCTGGGTAGCTGAGCTGACTGATTTTTCCCTTTTGTTTGAAGGACCTCCAAGCATGAGCTGGCTCAGCTAGACTCAAATACGCCCACTTTCCAAAGGTGTGAGTGCAGGTTGGGGAAGATGGACGGGGAGTCCATGAAGGGCAAGGCGAGGTACCTCAAAGGCACTCTCCATTCTTTGTTTCCACTAAATAGGAAAGGAAACTGGGGACCCTAATTCATTGCTGGTTTCAATGTGGGGAGGGGGATTCCATTACAGAACAGTCAGGTCAGTCGTGGGCCCACAGACAGGTCTAGCAAGGAAAGGGGATGCAGCCTGCCCCACACCGAGGCTCGGCTGTCCCTCAGGGTGCCAGGCCTGGCCATCAGCGTGAGGAAAGGAGCGGAAGAGCGGCAGGAGGGACACACGTCACCCTGTCCCCACTGGCTCCACCCACGGGGACCAGATGGGGTAGTTTCCACTTGGTTGTCATTTTATTTATTTTCCTAATTTTGTATAACAAGATGTGCTATTTTTATGATTAGAAAATGCAATTAAAGGGTGGCGCCTGTGGCTCAAGGAGTAGGGCGCCGATCCCATATGCCGGAGGTGGCGGGTTCACACCCGGCCCTGGCCAAAAACTAAAAAAAAAGAGAAAATGCAATTAAATGCAAATGTACATCAAAGGACCCATTAGAAAAGATGAATCATGTGTGCAGGTGTGGCCAGGTGACTGCAGGTCCCCGAAGAGGTCCACATGGTGACGGGAATGACCACAGCTGCTTGTTCCCATCAAGGAAGGCGGTTTGTGATTTGCGATTCATTGGACCAAATATTCTCAGCCACAGGAATGGCGTGCAGTAAGCAGCCACCAATTAATTGTCAACATATTTAACTTTCTCGTTTAGTTTTTAATGGCCTTATTAAAACCATAAAATATGCTGTGTTTTAAATAATTCATTTAGCTAATCTTGTGTTCTAAAATAGGCTCTTTTTCAGCATCAACTAAATAACACCCCCCCCCCAAAAAAAATTACAGCGGCAGCAACTTATAGAGAGGGTGGTGGGTACAGGCACACACACGCACGCACACTTGCACACACGTGTCCTGAGCATCTTCCCCGCACCACCCCCTCCACACAGCTTGGCTACAGATTGGACTTGTCACTAACTTGCTATTTCCAGGCAGAATCTAATTTAGCTCCACAGCTGTGCACTCACACATCGCAAACGCGTTTGCTCACTGCTCTCCCTTCTCAGTGCGTGAATGCTAAAAATACACACGGCCTACCCTGCTTCGCTTCCAGCACTGGGGATGCACGCGAGGGCTCAGTGCCCAGCCGGGCCCTACTCATCGCTCAGAACTCGAGGCTGAGTTCCGGTAATTAGCACCCCAGTAAGTAACTAACACTCCACTCTTTGGTGAAAACACACAGTGCAAAGCGTGTCCAAAACCCAGTAACCATTGAGCAGTCAGGGTCCAAACTAAATGGGTCTCCCAAAGAGAACCAGTGATGTCCAATGTCTCCCAAGAGCCTGGGTCCTCAGCCCTATCATAAGTGTGCAGACGGGGCTGGGCGTGGAGGGCTGAAGGGGGCAGGGCTACTCACCGGGGGTCCGTCGGCACCGGGCATTCCTGGAAGGCCTGGTTTACCCAAGGGACCCTAGAACAAACCAGACTCTGTTAGGAGACACTTGGGCTTGCCCAACCTCTCTGTACGTCCCGAATGTCACGTTTCAACATTTCTGCCCCAAGAACACATCAGGAAGTGCGGTCAGAGGTGCTCAACTCCCACTAACGGGAAGCACCAGCCACCTGCAGCCCCCACAGAGAAGGTGCTCCTTCCTCTTCGTTTTGCCAGAGTCTTTGAGTTTCACTATAGGAACAAAATCGCACCACCAAGCATTTTGCCCCTTCTCTCCTCGCCTCTGCCCCAGGAGCTTTTCCCAAAGGCCTCCTCCGCCCCTCACATTGCTACGCTTCCCTTGTGCCTCCCTCCCAAGGGCCCAGCCCTCCAAGGTCCATTCACACAAACGCCCCCAGAGCCTGGCACAGTGGTCCAGCCTAGGGCATACAGCATCCCTTTGGAAGCTGGGGGTCCCAAGCCGGCAGCCTCCCAGCCCTCTGCATTTCTAGGGATTCCCATGACCATGGTCAGCCCTAGAGGCGCTCATGATATCCGGACTGCCTGGTGCCTGGCTAAGGCATGAGCTGTCACCCCAGGGCTCAGGGCATGGCAGGTGCTGGAGATATACTTAGGGTTGCCAGACTTAGCAAAACAAAACTAAAAGCAACAACAGCAACAAAACAAGCTGCCCAGTTAAATTTTTATTTCAGATAAAAAAATAGGTCGACTGTAACCGGGTGTCCTGCCTTATTTCTCTTCTTAAATCTGGCAACCTCCATACATACTAGAGAATGAAAGAACAAATAAATCTAAGAATCACTGAGGAATAAAACTCCAAGATCTTGCTCATGCCTATCACTCAGTTCCTAGGACTCGGGCTTCAGTGCCTCTGGGTGACGCCCAGGCACATGCTGTGAGCCAGCAGCAACCAAGGTCCTCCCCGGCTGAAGTGCACCTGCGGGCATATGGTGACCACTACCATGTAGCCCAGGCCCACCTACCTTTTCTCCTGGAGGACCGATTGCACCTTGGGGGCCTGGAAGACCCTAGGGTGGGAAAGAAGAGGATGAGGGGCTTCCTGACTCACAGCCCTCCCTGCCATCCACCCAGGTTTCCGCCAAGCATCCCTCATCCAGGCACCAGCCTAGGTTTCATTTTACTCCAGGCAACGTGAAGGCGGAGCCCTGTGTGCTCAGCCCAGGGAAGTGGGCTGGAGATCCCCACCTCCCATGGCCCAATGCCAGGGCCACCTCTCCCAGGCTCACTTACCTGGGCACCTGGGTTACCCTGCTGTCCTGGGGGGCCAGGCTCTCCCTGAGGACCCTACAAGAGACAAGAGGCCAAAGCAAAGGTACTGAGGTGGGCTCTGGGAACTATACCCCCGGGCTTGGGGCCTTGTCGCCACCCAGTCCTAGTCGCCCCTCCTCTCTAACTGCTTATGAGTGCCTGGGGCCAGCTGCAGGGACAGACACATGGGGGCAACAGGGAGAGAACGGCAGGTGGGTCCTGCTGCAGATTGTGGAGCTGGGACCCAGCACCCTTAGGCTGTCGGCATCGATGCTGACAGTGGGCAGTGACTTGCTTACGAGATACACCCGGACACCCATCCAGAAGGAATGCAGGAAAGGAACTGACTAGGAAGATTTTATTTGGCGGAAAAGTCCCAAAACATCCTGTCATGCTAAAGTCTCCTGGGCCCCTGAATGAGACAGCAGTGTGCAGGAGATGGGTTCCTGGGGGGTGTTAACACCTGACACGCTCTGCTGACCAGCCCTGGTGCTGGACGGGCCAGACAGGATGCCTGGCTTCTAGTGCACTGCTCTGCCGCTGAGGGTGAGCGCGGCTGCCGTGTGCCTGTACCCTCTTCTTCACCTTCCCAATGGCCTGGACGGCAACAGTCCTGTCTACCTGGCAAGCTGCGTGCCAGGGAAAGTCACCATGACAGACTGGGTCACAGGCACTTACCACATTTCCTTTGGGGCCTGTTTGGCCATCCATACCCGTGACACCCTGCATCAGAGTTAGTAAGAAAAAAAACACATACTGAATACAGAAGAATTAACAACCAAAAGCAAAGTCCCACCAGGCTCTGATGCCTGCCCCACAGCGCAGCAAAGGACAGCACAGTCTCTGGGGAAGGGAACAACTTGATCCTAAATCTCTTCCCTAGAGGGTCCACTGATTAGCCCACTAGCCCTCCCCTACGGGTCCACAGAGCTGCCAGGCCCCAGCGTCCCAGGAGGCAGGACTGAAGTTCTAGATAAGCAGGTCAGAGGGTTGAGAAGGGTGGAGGGGTAGGCCCTGTCCTAGGGAAGCCGCCCACCAAGGCAGAGTCCCCCTGGAACCCAGGGCTTCTGCCCCCTTCCAGAATTTTTGCAGAAGCTACTGGAAGTTCTTTCAAGCAGGGAGGAAATGTGGCATCCTGGGATTCTGCTTATAACCCAAACCACACTCGTGTGCCAGGAAGGACAGCGGCCAGTGTGAGGGGAACGGTAAAGCCAGGGAGCCTCGGGCTCTGCTGGCACACCCACACCTGCGGGGGTCCTTCCTTTTGCCCACGAGCATTAAAGACCTGCTATGCAGAGTGGTCAGTGCACATTTGCTGCCCTGGTGCCCGCATGGGCCACCTGCTAGGCAGTGGGGTCTCAAGGGTCCTAAGGAGGATAGACATGCAGCGAGGCAGCAGGACTTACAGGAGGTCCGGGAGGGCCTGGGGGTCCCTTAGGCCCAAGCAGACCACGCGGGCCCTGCAACAGGAAAAAACGAAGAAAGTTTCAACTCAGCCAGGAACCCTGACCTTCCTCTCTGTCCCAGGTAGACTCTGGGCCTCACCAGCCCCAGCTCCTCCCAGAGCCTCAGTGGGTGACTCCGGATCTCCCAGAAGTGAACCAAGACGCCCTCTCAACCTGCTCCATTTCATATCCCCACCCGTGTGGGCACTGGGATCAAGGGCTGGGTGCCCGGAGTTGAAGGGTGCTCAGGGTATCAGGCGGCACCCCCAGCGAAGCTCCCACTGCTTATAACTACCCAGGGCAGGCGAGCCCACAGCTCTCCTGCAGAAGTGTAGCACAATTATACCCCACTGCCTGGAGCACTTTTGTCCAACTCATTCCCAGCCTCCTCTGGAATCCCTCTCAGCAATGACTCTGATAACAGAGGGGTCAGGCTGTTGGGAGGGGAGGTGGGAGAAACTAGGTCTCTGATGGGAGCCCCCTGCCTGGAGGCTGGAGAGCAAGCATGGGGCTCATATCTTTTCTGGATGGCTACCAGCCCAGCAGCTAAGCCTCCCTCCCTCCTGCAGCTATGGGGGGCCTGTGAGAAGAGACCCATGCCCTGCAGGTGGCACAGCCCAGAGGCACCGTTGCTCCCAGCATGGTGACAGGATTTATGGGGCGGGCAGGCCCTGTCTGCCAGGGGGCCGCTCCCTGTGACAATCCACCGCCCTGCCAGCGAGGAATTAACCAGCCTGTGAGCAAGAGCATGGACATCAAGTGCCCTTAATTTTGACAGAACCTTTTCAGACCCAGTAGAAGAGAATCCTTGTCATGTCCATTGCCTCTTAAATGTTTCGCTCGTTATTTTAATACCTAGTCACATAAATGTTTCTTAGAAGCTAATAACCCAGAAGGTCTCACTTAGACACGTGGGAAGGAGAGAGCGATGCTGAATTCTCCTCAGCAGCTAATCAGAAATCGAGGGTATAATTTAGTCCCAAATGAATCTACACATGCCAACCCCTGCCCTCTTCAATGCCGCATTTGCTATATTTCTCATCAGTTAACCTTGCCAGATGCATACAGCTGCGCAGACTCCAGTAATGAAAAAAGAGATAATTTAAAGCAACAGTGAGTGGAAAGTGATTAATGTCCTTTCATCGTCGAGGAAATCTGCTTTGGGCCTGCGTGTGAGTCAGCCTAGGGTAAAGCGCTCCTCCGTGCCGAGGCGGGGCCTGTGCTGGAGGGACCCGCTTTGGGACAGCACAGGACAGGGCTGGTGCAAACCCTGACAGATTCAGGCTCTGTGACTGCCCGGACCCCACCACGTTCCTCAAGGGCCCACGTGTCCTCCCACAGGAAAAGTGCAGACCAGCTCCTGGGCCAGCCAACAGTTGTCCCCTCTCTTCTTCCCCTGGGAAATACCCAGATTTGTCTGACCACTAGGCCGAGCCCCTCTGCCTGTCACCTTGCTGACCATCCACATTCCCACTACCCAGGCAGTGGACTTACAGGCTCCCCAGGCAGTCCCCTGGGCCCAACTTCGCCATCATCACCCTATGGAGGAAAAAAAGGCAGGATTTTAGGGATAAGCCATAAAGCCTAGACACAGTGAGACCGTTTTCCTACATCAGTGGAGAAGGTGTCTTTGGCCTGGGGCTATGCCAGCATTTGCTGGATTTATCAGGCTCTGTGCCATCAGGAGCTCCTGGGAGCTGTCAAGGGGGCAGACATGGGGTGACAGGCCAGGCCTGGGGCTGAGATGCCCATTCAGGAACTCACAAACCCCCGCTCCAAAGCAAAAGCCGGGCAGAGAGACTAACTAATTCAAAGGCATTGGTTCACTTCATGAATGAAATATACTCAAGTGGGCACACAAGGGGAGAGCCAAGATCCCTGGGCCACCTCCAGGAAGCCACAGGTCTCCACCTGTTGAGCAAACCAAAAAGAGCCGTTTCCTTCTGGCTCTAGAAAGGCGGTCCCAGATTCCACCAGCTCACACATGGGCCACTTACAAGCATGCTGTGGCTGTTTAACATGCCACGGCTCCCTCCCACCTCCTGCAAGTGCAAGTATGTTTGCTCCCACACAGCCTGCCTGCATGTGGGTGCACACCCCACACATACACCCGATGCCTGTGGTCATACGCAGTCATGCACATATATGTTTTCACACACACACATGCACCCTGGATACCCACATGCATATACAACCATGCCTACATACACGCACACAGGCACACACATCGCATGCACCAAAATGCATACAGCCCTGCCTACATGTACACACACCGGGACATACCTGCATCCCACATGCCAACACACATAAAACCATGCCTACATGTACACACACTGGGAAACACCTGCATCCCATGTGCCAACATGCATAAGACCATGACTACACGTATGCACACAGGGACACACATGCCTCCCACGTGCCAACACACATACAGCCATGCCTACATGCACTCACACCATGTACATGTACATGTCTACATGTATGCATGCAGGGACACACATGCAGTCACACATACGCACACAGGCACAGTTACACACACCATACATTCACACATGTGTGCACAGACATACACATGCACACAGTCACACACAGGGTCACATACAGTCACACACAATCACAGGCACACAGGCACACAGTCACACACAGGCACACACAGGGTCACATACAGTCATACACAATCACAGGCACACAGTCACACACAGTCACACACAGGCACACAGTCACACACACAATCACACACAGGCACACAGTCACACACACAATCACACACAGGCACACAATCACACACACAATCACACACAGGCACACAATCACACAGGCACACAGACATACACATGCACAAAATCACACACAGGCACATAATCACAGGCATACAGTCACACACAGGCACACAGACACAGTCACACACACAATCACAGGCACACAGTCACACACAGGTATACACAGTCACACACCTAATCACACAAAGGCACGCACAGGCACACAGTCACATACACAATCACACACAGGCACAGAATCACACAGGCACACAGACATACACATACACACAGTCACACACACAACCACTGGCACACAGGTGCACACAGGCACACAGTCACACACACAATCACACACAGGCACACAGTCACACACACAGTCACACACAGGCACACAGTCACACACATAGTCACACACAAAGTCACACACAGGCACACACAGTCACACACAGGCACATAGTCACACACTGGCATAGTCACACACAAATCACACACAGGCACACAGGCACATAGTCACACACACAGTCACACATAGGCACAGGCACACACATAGTCACAGACAGGCACACACAGGCACATAGTCACACACACCCGTGCACACATTTCCTCTGAATCAAGAAGCACAGACATCCAGACAGGTCCGTGGGTCCTTCCTCATTTTACAGCAGACTGTGCTGAGGCCTGAAAGCTGCTCAGACAGAAGTGCCACTCCCCTTCCAGGGCTTCCCCAGGGCTTCTTAAACCTTTTCTCTAAAACCCACGCAAACACTGTCTGAGTGCTCAGGGTGCATTGAGGGAGGAGCTAGTGTGACCCGTGCCACAGTCCCCCTGTGCTGTGGCCTAGACATGGCGCTTAGCCTCCAGCCCCAGGAGGACATGAGCACAGATCCCAAGAGCTACAGGTGCACACGCCCCAGGCTCTGAGCTCCCACAGAGAACAGCTCCCCTCTTGCATCGTTCAAACGGTACGGTCACCTGCCCCTTCTACCTCTTCAGCATGAGGGTTAATCCCACCACCCTACTCTGTTCCCCCAAATCCCTGCGCTTGGCGCCTGGGCACCTCTGCCTGACTCCCCAGCTGGGTGAGATAAGCAGAAACACTGAGCTCAGTGAAATCTCCCAGGAGGCTAGGGTGCCTGCCACCTGCAGTTAGAGGTGCCCTTTCTGAGACCCGTAAGAGGTGATACGCTCCCCCAGCGCCGCCACCCATTGGCAGGAGGGACAGGCCAGTGAGAAGGCCTGTGACCAGCATTATCTCACACACACAGCAGCTGCCTCTCCACACGAGGTCACTTTCCCACTCAGAATTCTCTTCCTTCTCCCATCCCGCCCTCCCCAGCAGCCGGCCAGCCCCACTGGCACAGGCCTTTCTCCAAACTCACTGAGGAGCAGGGCGGGCAGATGCAGCTGCAGGGACGCTGGGATACCTACCCTTTCTCCATCATCTCCCGGAGGGCCAGGGGGGCCGGAAGGACCAGGGTCACCCTAGGAGGTGAACAGGGCCAGCGTTAGCCTCTCCTGAGCAGGCCATCCGGTTTCCTCTTTGTTTTTCTCTAATTCTGATTGTGAGACTCCCAAGTCCTCAGATCAGTCTTCCGGTTTGCAGGAGATTCTTTGGAATATGCGGTAGGCTGAGGGCCAGGCTGAGGCTGGTTGTGGAGACTCACCTGAGTCTCACCTGGGTGGCCCAACAGCAGGAGGGTTGCTAGGCGGGGCACCCAGTGGACTGCACAGGGCCATAGACACACACACAGAGCCAGGTCTGAGCTAGCTTCAGCCTGAATTCTCTGCAGCCCCACCTTCACACCCATGGGAACAGCCACCAGCTAACGGCTGCAGAACTCGTACACAGTCGGTGCTCAATATGTGCTCATCAGTCAGGCAGGGACTGCCTTCATGGCTGTGCAGTTCTCACTTCATTGTTGGAGAAGACAGATGCAGCACTTTAGATAAATTGCAACAGCCGCTTTTCAGTGTATTGTGGAATATAATAGATAATTGTTACTGGCAAAAATCAACAAACCTCTGTGTGAGTTTGTATACATGTACATATGTGCTTGTCTGTCCTCAATGTACTAAAATATAAAAGAGGCGTCAAAGAAATCTACTCCAAAAGGAAGACGGTAAGAGAGAAAACCTGCACCAAGCTGCAGGGGCCCCCCGCACCGCGTCCACGCCAATGGGGTAAGAAAGCCCGGATGGGCGGCCACGTGTGGCCTTCCCCTCACTGTTCCTTAACAGGATCAGCCACTGGAGACCAGCTCTAAGCCTCCAGGACTACCACTTTCATGGTACAATAGTAGCTTATGGGATCTCCCACCCCGTGACAAGATCCCAGGACACACGGGGTGGATTTCCAAAGGGAAGGGCCCTTTCCCCATGCCCTTTCACGCCCCTGCAGTGAGTGGGTCCATCTGACTCATTCACCACAAGCTGCAGATAAGAAATCAAATTTCTTTGGATTAAAAGACATCCTCTTGGAGTTCATCTGCACTCGCTGACCCCTGTGAAGTTCAGATACGGACCATTTTGGAATGGAGGGATCTGACTCCATATAAGAAATCTGGATGGAGGGGCCTCTCGAGAAACCCCGCCCCCACTGCACAGCCCCTTTCTCTTCCTGAGAAAGTACTTACCCTCTGTCCCTTCTCACCTGGCAACCCAGCCAGGCCATCAAAACCACGGTCACCCTGCGAGGAACACAGAAAGGCCACTTCAGACAAGGCTGTGCCAACGCAGATGCAGTGACGGCCACCCTTCCTGGGCCCGTGAGCATCTATGTACCTTGGGCCCTAGAGCCTTGGTGGCCACTGGCCAGCCCTCCCACCACAACCAACCTCCTCTCCCTCAAACACCAACACAGGCTGCAAAGGGACAAGTGGCTTTTGTCCCCACAAACCAGGCCCCGGGCCTCATGGACAGTCTTGCAGTATTCCGGACGGCTGCTGCAGCCTCCGTGTGCGCAGACACAGAGACCCCCTGCCCAGCGCGGTGACCCGGAGCCCAGAGGGCTGCTTGCCACTCAGAAGGTGCTCATGCTCTTCCGCTGGCTGGCCCTGGCCACCCTGGCTCCCCAGCCACAGGAACAGAGTCCTGCCTCAGACCAGGTGTTGCAGACCATGTAGGGTGATATCCAGGGCAGGATATTTGGGGTTTTCAGTCATTTTAGTGTTGAAAGAAGACACAGTACGCTGGGACAGATCCAGTAACACCGTCTTCTCCATCCAGCGCCCCAGGTCCCCTGCTTGGCTCAGGGCTCATGGGAAGCACAGTGGCCTTCAGCCACGCCAGTTCGCAGGAGACCAGCGATAGTGGACACCTGGCATTTGCTCGTGACGCAGTCTCTATCTCCCCTTCTATATAAGGCTATTGTCCCCATTATGGACTCCTCAGTTATAACTCAGGCACCTCTCATGGCCTTGGACAAATGCTTCCAGGGGCTGTGAAGGGGAGGCAAGAATGGAGAAGGTGCCACACACCAAAGTCGTGGACAGAGGGGTGGACACATCCAGGCACAGCGGTGGCCCAGGGGACGAGCACCTGGTGCAGCGCTTGTCAGCGCCCACATGCCGGCTCCTGCACTGGCTGCGGGCCAGCCCCAGAGCACAGATAGCCCCTGCCCGGATGAGCTCTCCCACCTCTGACACGGACTCGCCCCTGCCTGTGTGGCTGCAGCCCCTGCACCTCCAGGAACAGGCTCACAGTTGGTCCCGCCCCGACCCGGGGGCACCACCCACTAGAAAGGAGCAACCACCCCCTCCCAGAAAACTAACTGTGACGGTCACGCTTGTTTGTGAAATAAATGCACAGAGTCCTGCCTGTCTTCACGTCAGATGCCAGAGCAACTGACCCAAGTGAGTGTCACTTGTCATCGTAACCACAGCTGACACATAACCAGTGTCTTGGTGGCATCATCAGTGTGACCACAGGGGTGACGGGCCTGAGACCCTGGGGCACGCGAGGGCATGCAGCAGCCTACCTTGGGGCCAGTTTGTCCAGGCATTCCTCTGGCTCCGTCACTCCCAGCTCGGCCCTGGAACAGAGAAAAACTGTCACTACCAAAGAGCCTGCTGTCACCGAGGGCCCCGAGCAGTGGCTTTCTATTAAAGACGTGAGGACACGACTGCCACGGGCCCCACCCTGCATGGCTAGGCTGGTCAGAGGACCCCGATGCACCACGTCTCACACCACAGGACTGGACCCCTGGGGCTGGCCTTCTGGGGCCATCCTGAACTGCCAAAGGGGACAGTCCACTGCCCCTTCAGCGGATGAGGCCACAATGGGGAAGAAACCAGCACGTGAGCCGTCATGGTGGGGGCCATTGGTGTGCAGCCCACGTGAGGGTGTGCTGAGGACGTGACTGGGCAGGACGGTGCCTTTCCACTACTCAGAAGGCAAATGAAAGGCCAGAGACTCATGAGGGAAGGAGAGAAAGATCGAGGTAGTCCATCTGACTCAGGAAGATAGCAAGGCCCGGAAGTACCTGTCTCTCGGACCACACAGCTGCCCAGACAGCCTATCCCTGAAACAGCCAAAGATAAGCCCACCTTGTGTAATGAGGGGTCCACCTGACTGGCCATGGGCTAGGGAAAGGCCTGGACCTTCCAGAGCTCATGATAAAGCTCCCCACACTCACTATGGGGAGAGCCCACCAGGGGACAGGGACTCGCTGGCTGTTATTAAATCCAGCCAGACCTCTATCGCCAACAAGGCACACCCTGTTCCCAGTCGCCATGTGCTCTCATTGAACGAGGCCATCGCCAAGCAGAGGGCACCTGGGGCACATGGGAGTGGCAGCCTTGGGTCCCAAAGTACCGCAAAGACAATAGAGGTGGCCCCTGGGAACAGCAGACCAGACAGAGAGGGATCTGAGCAGGCCACAGGGATGTGTCTGGATGGGGGGAGGGGGGAGCCTTCGGGTAAATGCTCCGCTCACAAAAGGCTCCCCAGCAACACAGCTCCAGCTCCAGTTGGTACTCCAGGGGAGTGCCACGCCCTGCCTGGCAGCCCAAGGGCCTGCAGGAGCCTCTCCTGAAATCTCCAAATGCTTTTAGAAATCAAAAAAAGTCTATCAGCAAAGTTCACGGGCACAGCATGACACTGTCCTGCTAAACATCAGGACACTTCCATAACCCACGGGGACTCGCTCCCTATAGGCTACCCTGGCAAAGAACTTGGGAGCTTGCTCAAACACCAGGAGCCTGGCCCCATGGCCACTGTCCTCTCTTCCCAGGGGACCCTTGGGGCCTGCTTCATGCCCGGCAGTGCTCATGGGCCTGACACGATTGCACTCTGCCACTGGCCACATGACAAACCTCTTCCCTTATCTTCTCTCTTTTCGCCTTTTAACCTTGCCCTGATGATGAGATTATTTCTGGTGAGGCTAGACAATTAACGTGTTTACGAGATACACTAGGAAACCTTAAGGGAATAAAATACTTTTCAGAATCTGGACCAAAATAAATCACCCAATTGTCAACCAAGAATCACAGAATTCCAGCCTTGGTGGCCCTTTTGGGATTGTCCAACCCAGCCCCCCACTTGGTGCCTGGATCCCTCCCCAGATCCCTGGACCTGCCACGCCCCAGCTTGTTCATTTTTCACTCACTATCTAAAGTTCATTCCCAAGGTAGGGGCACCTGGAACCAAGAGGGAATTATTCATTTTTGTCTTTAGAATCAGAAACTGAAGCTACTAAATGATAGCTTGGGTGAACAGCGTGGCTGGAAGAGGCCTAAACAAACACAATACCACATCAAATACTGTCACCAGAAACAGCCACTGATTGCAAAGGTCCAATTTTTAGACAGTGATGGGGGTTGTCTGGTGTCCAGCAGTTTATAAACACACACCCTCTTTCAGCAGCCACAGGCATGTGGGACGAGCTAGCTCCACCCAGGAGGACAACGTGCCAGCCAGACAGTGCCAGGTGGTCAGGGAAGCCAGTCCTCGGGCCTGAGCAGGCACCTGGCTATTCTCCCCAAACTGGGGCCATTTCTGCAGAAATGATGCTTCCCCAGAGACATAAGGCCCACTGGTAATTTTACCTTTACACTTGCTGCCAAAGTCCTGAGAAATTGCTTTAATCAAAAATGTTTATCAAACTTGATGAATGCACTCAAGGCAGAGGCTGGGTGGCAGGAATAGGTCAGCTGTATCTATCCCCAGGACACAGAGCAGCTGGCTCAGATGTGGCTCTGGAGATGGACATGTCCTTCAAATGGAGTAGAGCAAGCTGCCTTGCGCTAAGAGCTTGGCCTGTGCCTCGAGGCACTGTCGAGGGGGCAGCCCCACCCCAGCCCAACTGTGGTCACTGAACTATGAGCTCATGGGTACCAAACACTTACCCGTCTTCCAGGCTTCCCCGATGGACCAGGCGGACCCTGCACTCCTCGGGGACCCTGGCAGGAATCAGGGGACACAGAGTCAGTGGTGGGTCTGTCTCTTACAGAGGAAAGAGCAAAGTCTCGTCCCTGAGCTTGCCAATCCAGCCTGTGACTTGTGGTCCCATCTGCCAACATGTGAGCACTATAGGGACAGTACATGGATCTGCCCAGAGTGAGGGCAAGGGATAAGAAACAGAGACAGCTTCATTCTGCCGCCACCAAGTCACTTCTGTGCCACGTGCAGTGTTGCAGAAAGCCAAGGCAATCCCACTCATTTCCTTGAAGAAAAGCAGCAGCTGGAGCACCATCACCCTCACAGTCACTGCACCCAAGAATGGGGGTGCCGTCCAGAGAGCAAAGGCAAGGTTCCCACGTACCTGAGGCCCCATGTCTCCCGGCTCGCCCTTCAGTCCTCCACTCCCAGGAGGGCCCTAGGGAGACAGTGCTGGGTTAACCCTGCTCAGGGGAGGGACAGGAGCAGGGGAAGGCTGCTGGGGTGGCCGGGGGAAGAGACAGGGCAGGGCCTTGCCCCGTTGCCAGCACACAGTCTTCAGCACCGGAGCCTGACTCATAGACTCAAAGATAAACCAGAGCAGGAGAATGTCTGGGCTTCTTCCTAATCTGGAGCTAAATCTAGACTGGGGGGCTCCCCAGAACCACAAGGCTCATGGAGACGTTTCTCTACAGGACGAACTTGACTCTGGTCCATCACAGCCCTCAGCTTTGGGCATGTGTACACATTCTATGGCCATCCAGGAAAGGTGCCCTGGAAGTGGGTGGCCGGCCTTACATCAGCCTTTATGAGCGGGGGACTGAGCCCAGACCCAGTGGTAGGGAAGTGCTGTACCTCCTGGCAAACTCACACATTGCGGAAAGCCCAGAACCCAGCCACTGTGCCCAGCACTGAGCCTGCACCTGAGGGAGACCTGGGTGAGAGCTAAGAAGGGCCGAGCAGGGCAAGGCCAGAACCCCAGTGGCCGTCCCACATTGAGTTATCTTGACTCTGAAACAGGGCTGCCATGATTGATGGGGCCCCGGAAGAAAGAAGCTTGGACCCCTAGTTCATCAGGCAAAGTCACCGCTGGTCTAAGAGGGGGGCTTCTGGGACTTCCCTAGGCCCCTGTCCCTCTAAGGGGCCACACCTACTGCCGAGGTGCAAATGTGGGGATTACAGCTCATGATGTGTTTTCTGCAGGACGAGTTCTAAACTCACAGTACAGGGGTGAGGAGGAGCCTGTGCCCCCTCCCCTCAGCTCTTCTAAGTCCCTTCCAGTTTGGACTGAGGTGGGGGATGTTGCCTCAGACTCCCCCCAGGGCAACCTCAAGGCACTGTCGTACCCCCGCCCCACCCCCACACAGGGCTGAAGTAGCACCAGGACGCAGCTTGTCCGTACTAGACACAGAGACTGGCCGAGGGCTGACCTGTATCCATATAACTGCACAGCCACCCACCACTGTCCACTGCGGGCACAGGCAAGTCCACCCAGATAGGGCACCCAGCTCCCAGACCACCAATGACTTACCATGGGGCCAGGCCTCCCGGTAAGGCCCATCGGGCCAGCTGGTCCCCTCAATGCCAGCTGCAAAGGAAGGAGGGACATGCTGAGGAAGAGGCGAGACAAGAGGGAAGGGGCAAACTGGACAGGGCAAGGACGGAGGTTCTGGGAGCCCACCCACCTTACTAACTGGGGCTCTCAGTGCTGACCAACACAGAAAAGCCACAGCAGCTTCCACCTCCTCCGCCTAGGCCTCCCCAGCTCCTCCTCTCCCCTACACTGCGAGGTCCACTCCTGCCCCTCACCCCTTGCTGAACTGGAATAAACCTCCCTCTCTGGGGGGAAGGTGCGGGGGGCTGGGGGGTGTTTGCTGGGGAGACCAGGCTGTGTCACAGCACACTTCACGTCCCACAGGAGGCACCTGGAGCACACTCCAGCAGCTGGGGAGGCACGTGGGGGGATAACAAACCCCACACCACCCTGGGCTCTCTGTCACCCATGACCCCATCCGTATGTGCTCCTAACTGCCACCTCACAGGCCCCACCTGATTTCCCAAAGAACTGCTTCTCCTGCACATGACTCTGTTTCCCCAGCGGGATGTCATTTTTATTTCAGAAGATTATTTTGCATTATGAAATCTTCTCATAAGCCCATCACTCACTTGGCTTCAATTGAAATACCCACAGGTAAAGGGCCAGCCGGGCAGGCCCAGGTCAGTTAATCTAGCTTCAGGTAATAGGGTTTGCTACACGCCATCCTGCATCACTCATGCAATTTATTCCATAGCAACGACTCTGTACTTACATCGTCCTGTAATTATCCACGCCCTGTGATCATTAACATCAACTCAGGGCCACTCAGGGAGCCACACAAATATTTCCCAAACAAGGCATTATCTAGCAGCTTCTTTGCATGCCCCACTGAAGGATCGCCCGCCCACAGGGCAGGGTTTACTCCTATCATGGGCAGTCAGCAATCTGGAGCCGTGTCAATTAAAAACACAGTTTACTGGTTAGCTAACTCGTGGCAAGGAGGCCAACGCTCCTCCGTAGACCCTGCTTCTAAGGAACCCCCAGGCTGAGAGCCAAGGGCTCTGGGGCCCAGGGAGTTTCACCCAGAGGTGCCCAGACACCACTTGCAGGAGCCACTGGGGTTTCTCTCCACATTTCGGGACCCCAGCAGAGAGTGTACACCTGGAGGAGGCGGTTCAGCTCAGGGTGGAGGTGGCCTATCAGGAAGTTAGAACCTGGACCCTCAGAGTGGACAAGAAACCTGAGAAACCCCCCAGACATCCCTCAGGACACTGAGGGATGGATGCTCCCATGGCTTCACCCCAAAGGCAGGCACACTGGGCTCCAGGGAGCACTTCCCTCCAAGCCAGGCCTGAGCCAGCCCCAGTCACATCAGCCTCAGAGTTGGGCCCTATTCCCTCAACCGGGACCGTGCTACTCACCCTGGCCTGTTGCAGGATGGCTTGCGCTTGGGACTCCTGGGCTGAGACCATGGGACCCTTGGAGCCCGCGTCACCACCGCCACCAAATCGGAACTGCAGGTGCAAGGCAAGGGTCACCCTACCGCAAACACCACCCACCCCAGCAGCACGGAGCTGCCCCGGCCCCCAGGGATATCTGAAGCCCCAGAAAGCCCTTTCTGGTGTCAGAGCATCTCCTCTGCCACCCCACAGCCCCCAGTTATTGTAGAGAAAAGCCACAGGCAGAATGGAAATGGCTGCATCAAGGAGGCCTAGAAAATCATCCCTGCTCCATGCTGGGCCCTGACTGAGCCTAGGCCCTGGGCACCAGGTGGATGGGCAGCACCAGGCTCTGGAAAGCAAGTCTCAGTTGTGAGATGGAGACCAGGACTCCGCACACCTGCTGCGGCTCAGGCGAGGGGCTCACCGTCCTGCTGCCTCCTCAGCAGACCCGCAAGGTCAGAGGCAGGTCAAGCTCAGGCCTGAGGGGGGAGGTGGGAGCTGGTGACCAAGGGGATGCATGCACAGTTTCCTTTCAGACAGAAGGGCACCACTGCCTTTCAGAGATGAACCCAGCTCAGACATCTGGCCCGCCGAGTCTCCTCCACCGCCTCAGCGGGATGCCCCAGGGAGCTCAGCTTGCCGAGCCTGAGGTTCTAGCCGGCTCAGGTCATTTCTAGAAATGCCTGTCAAGAGCAGGGGCAGCTGTCTGAGGTGAGCCAGGGCTATCCTGCCTGTAAGATACACCTCTGGTCTAACATGCGATGCCGCCTGTATCAGGTGCCCCAAGGAAAAGCCTGACAACTAAACATCACCTTCTTCAAAGGGGACTTGGGGTGAGCGTTCCACCTTCTCCTCACAGGCCTGCTGTGAGGCACGGGGTGCTTGGGGGTAGGAAGGGTGCGCTCAATGGGGCCATTACCCACGGCGGGGCCCTGGGCCCCCACGGAGCCTGTGACACAGAGATCAGAGGGACTCCTCCACTCTGTTACGGACACAAAAGGTACAGGCCTGTGTCTCATTTGGATACGTTGCTTAGATCCAAATCTAGAAAGTTCTGGAATGAAACCACCATGGGTACAAAAGATGAGAGATGACCCCTGAGAGTAGCCTCCGAGGCCACACCTCCGTGGCCCCCAGCTGACAAGCGCCAGCTGATGCCCTGGGGAGCTAAGCATGTGACCTCATGTGACCAGAATGGGAGAAAAGCCACCCATGCCAAGAACCCAGTTTCAGGAGCCCCTGAACCTGGGCCCCACCCAGGAAGGAGTGTTCCTGTCCTCCCAGCCACCTGCCCCCAGACAAGGGTACTCACAGGCAGCATGAGCATGGTCCCCGGGGGGCCGGGCAGGCCATCGGCCCCAGGAAGGCCTGGGCGTCCAGGGGGACCCTGTGGACAGGAGGCCAAGACAGCTGGGTCAGTGAGCCACAGGGGACAGAGTGGGGCTGTGGTGAGAGTGGGCGGATCGGAAGACACAGACACCCACGAATATGCTGGAAGTGCTCACAAGAACGCGGGACCCCATGGCAGGGATCCCCAGAAAGCCCGGAGGAACACGGGCAGGGCTGTGAGCTGAGGATCAGGAAAGGCAGGAGCACTGATGAGGGAGGGAGGCCTGGGCTGGATCTCGAGGAACTCAGGGAGAGAGAGGCGCAGGCTGCCTCCCAACAGGCCTTGGCCAGACCCTGCACAGTGACCACGAGCCGAGAGGAGGGTGGGGGTGCCACCCCCAGGGGCCCCTCCTCCCAGGGGTTCCCTCCTCCCCAAAGCCCCCTCCCTGGTCCCCACATCCAGCAAGACACCAGAACTCGGGGCTCAAAGTCCCAGTTCACCCTGTGTTGCCAGCAAGAGGTTCCTCTTTCATCTGGCTCCAACCACCTGCCTGTGGTTGCTCAGATGGAAGTCGGGACCAGGTATCCACTTGCTTGGACGTGGAAGGGTACAGAGTAAACAAAGGGACCATCCACAAGAATGCAAACTCACCTGGAACAACTTTAAGAATTCTACTTACACAAACAACACAGCCCCCTCCCCAGACCCAGCTACTCTGGCCTGTAAGGCAGGACCAAGGCCACACCACAGGACTGGTTTCTCTAGAGCAGGGATTTTCAGCACGCGTGCCGCAGCACACTACTGTGCCATGGGAGATCTTAGGTGTACCGCAAACATTTTTAAAGATCACTAATTAAATTGTTTTCAAAAGAAGTTCAAAGCATAATAAGTATGTTCCTATTTTTACTCCTTTTCTTTTGAGCAACATAATTAAAGGGGGGGGGGTCAAGGAAGTTTAACGATATAGATTTATGTATGCTGTGAGATAAAAAAGGTTGAAAATCACTGCTCGAGAGTAATCTGGCCGGCTTCAGGACCATACAAGTGTAAAACCAACGAAGTGTCATGTTTTCAGAATCACATGTTATCAACAACTATTTCACCAATGTGTGCAGACTCCAATGGGCTCTGGTTAGGTGATAGGCATTCTGCATAGAGATGGAAGCTTAACTCCCCCCGTGGAAAGGACCCCAGGGCCACAGTCCAGGATAACTGATGTGGGACAGCAAAGCTCAGAAAAGTGCAATTCAGCCCAGATCTCCAGCTGAGAAAGACCAAGAACCCGGACGAGAGTTCTCTAGAAGAGTGTGGAATCGCCTGCGCCTGAACCAAACAAAACTCTCCTGCCTTTCCGTGGGTAAAGGTGACCACCCAAGGGACTGTAACAAACTGGTCCCCGTACCTGGTGGGTAACATAAGGAACTAGGCCTACTGTACTGACGTGAGCATGAGACGCATATCCAGTCTGTGAAAATCAGGTCAACTTATGGGGTGGTCAGTGTGGGGGGGTGGGGTGGTCAGCAATGGAGGCACTACTGTAGTTACTTTTCTGCAAGTCCAAGAGGTAACTCATGTTCCTAAGAAACGTACAATGCCGATTTATGGAGTGAAAGTGAAATCCCCCTTTTGTCTCCAGATATAACCAGCGCTCAGTTCTGCCCGTGCTACCAGGACAAGCTGGAAACTCGCACGCTGGACGCACGCCATCTGACTCCCCCGAGACCGCACGGGGTGTGCGACTCGAGAGGAGCTTCTCTGTCCCAGGCGGATTGTCCCTCCATGTGGCTCTTCACTTTGCGCTCTCTCTTCACTGTCAGCAACAGCCTATTTACAGAGAAGCCTCGTCCTCCTCTGCTTCGTGCCTGGAAAGTTTCCCACGCATGATAATTCTCTCCCGGTACACAGTGCATCGGTTCCAGTTTGCACTATGACGAACAATGGCACATTCTGCTAGATAAGTCCCTACAAGCAATATTACCAGGTCCAAGGATTTACACCTTCACAAAAACGTGTTCATGGACACTGCCAAATTGCTCTCACCTGTCATTTTGGAAAAAAAATTCTCAGAAGACAAAAATCCTGTTTAAGAAAGAAAGACCCAGAACATGTTTTGCCACCCAGGTTTTGTCTTTGGAATCTAACACTGACAGCTGCTTGCAGAAGAGCTTTCTGCATCAGACTCGATCCCAAACCAAGTCCTCCAATTGAAGCTTGGGGGCAGCGCCTCCCAAGGATGACCTGCTGTCTCTGCAGTGCCAGCCTGTGTGTGCACGCACCCCTGTTCCCCGGCGTGGGGCGCTGGAAGGAAGGAAGCCCACCAATGGCAGGCCCTCGCCCACTGTTGTCCATTTCCAAAGGCCTCATTTCTACGTTCTTGCTCCCCGCTCTTCCTAAGCCACAGTGGGGGAAATGACCCCAGGGCCATGAGAGAAATTTCATTCTTATGATGGAATGCTTCCTCTCACCCACACCTGACATGATCCCAAAGAATGGGAACAGATGTTAACAAGGATAACCACAAAGTCCTAAAAGAAAGAGACAGTTTGGAGGAGAAAGGAAAGAATGCCCTCTAACCCAGTGAATCCCTTTGAAGTACTAAAATTTGAGACACGTCTCGGTTAGCCATCATCATGACCCTGCATTTACGATCACTTTAAAAGATGGTCAACAAAACTTTGCCAAGCACTGTGGTATCTCAGATGAAGACTCTGCCCTCTGGGCTGGAAGAAGGAGCTCCATCTCAAAGCTATGTTTCCGTTTTTCATGACACTGAACGGGGGTAATGATGTGACTCCTAAGTGCTACATGATCCCAGTGCCAGACCCTGAAGGGTGACCCTCACCTCAGCCAGGCCAGACCACTAGGGATGGTGGTGCCCAGCCTGCGGCCACTTCCCTACAGGGGCATCATGTTGGAATGATCCTAAATCGTGGGTGCACGTGCCTGAGCCTCTCTGAGAAACTCTGTCAAGATGCGGTCACTTTCTGGGTACAAGGAAAGACTGGGTCTACATATCCTGTCCCCAGAAGGCTGGGGGACAGAAGGGCGAGAAGCCCTGGCTGCCTGCCTGCCTCACCATGGCACTTCTTGAAGCTAATCCCCCGTGCTGGACAGCAACCACACGGCCAGCTATGCACTCACCCTCTCTGTCACGTTGCCAGTGACCTGGCCTGCGTTCCTCCATCTGACCCCACCCTGGGCATGAGTCCAGCGGGGTGGTAGTGACAGCACAGCAGGAAGTACAGCCCCGGGGCCGGTCCCAGGCACATGACACAACACCTCCTGGACACCTACAAGTCTCGCCTTCTAGCTGTGGGGCAGTAACTGCTATTCTCATAAACCTTCTCAAGGCACAGAAAATGCACTCAAGCAAAATCCCAGCCCAACCCTGGAAACACGGGAAGGAGGGCCAGCGGTTGGAGCCCCTGCAGACGGGAGAACAGCTGCTCAAGCAGAGCAGGGCAGCAGCGTCACTGCCAGGCTGCTTCTGCACACCGCGGGGTCTCGGGCAGGTGTCGGCCTCCTCCCAGGGCGTTCAGTGTTTCTCAACTACACGGGGAGGGAGGCTCCCCTATGCAAAAAGCTGAAGAAACCCCTCGGGACACAGTCCCCATTCTGCCCCTGAGGTGTCCGGGAAGAAAACCTGGGGGGCTTTCCAGAGGCAAACGCAGGCCTCCAGGAAGCCACTCACAGACCCAAAGCCACAGATACTTCTTTACGCAAAATAACACATATGCTGCAAATGGAAAATCTGTGCAAAGTCGACCCAAGAGCAACAGCTTACAGAGGCCAGCCAGTAACAGCTGGAGCTTCCGGGGGTTACTTAGAAGATATATAAGCTTATTTCCAAAGAAAAACTTAACACTATCCAGTGGACTGCTAAGATTCAGTTTTTTAGCCACAGCTAAAAAAGCAGTCAAATCAGACTTCACTCACTGCTACCTTAGAACACACGCACACTCGGGGTGCGCAGGGGAGGAGGACCCCCTCAAAGGTGTTCTGAACACACGTAAAATTTCTCCGGCAGAAACACTGCTGGGCCGTGCTAGGACACAGGCTCTACGGAGCGCGGGGGATGCCAGCGAGTGGCGCTGAGCCAGTCCCTGGCTTCTGGGCCCTTCTGGTGAGGCCAGCAGGTGTGAAGCCCTGGGAGTCTATGGACAGAAGGACCCACTTGATCTTCACTGCCAGCCCCCACCTGCCCAAGGTCCCCTGGGCAGGGCTCTGAGGAACAGACACTGCTCAGCATCCCTCAGGGACAGGGCACCATCACTATGGGATTATTGGAAATGCTCAGATGTCACTCACAAGTGCACCTTTCAGACCCACTGAGGTCTGTCAACAATATCCCAGGAAGCCAGAAAGAGCTGGACACCAATGGAAACGCAAGTGGCGCAAGAGTCTTATGACCCTTGGGAAATCGATGCCAGAGAGGGACTGGGTAAGGGCCACCCGGCCCAGCAGCTCCCTTGGGGACACTCAACTCTGTCTTTGGTTTTCTTCTGAGCCTGAGAGTAACAGTGGGCACCAGGAGATCTGGGCTCAACCCCGGATGCACCTCCATATCCCTTGCAAGCCCTGCCAGCCCACCCATCTGTCAAATGAAGGAGACTGGATGGGGCACTGGCTCAGGCCCCTCCTCCACTCTGGCACTGCAGAGGAGCAGGACACCTCAAGGTCCGTGGCTGTGACTGCTCTCCCAGAACCTGTCCCAGTCTTTCTGGAGGCCCTGGGGAGACCTAGCTCACCACTCTGAGCAATGCTGCAAAGCCTCTAGGCACTCACGCAAGACAACCCCAAACAAATCCTGAAGAGTCCCTAGCCATGGGACTTGGATAGTGTGCACCACCTCCTGTGTGACCCAACCCAGCCCTCCATCTGCCCCTGCAGATACCTCCAAGGTCCACACTCTGCTGCAGGCAGTGGGCCCGGCCGTGGGGAAAAACACCCACTAAGAGTCACACACACGCCTTGTTTGTGCCACTTACACAGTAGCCCTCCATTCATCAGCCCTCATGCTATTATGTTCAGACTGACATTCATCAGGATAGCAAGAAAATCAAAAGGAGGAAAGATGGGGTGCGGGGAGGATGGGTGGAGGGAGGGTGATTGGTGGGGGGAGGATGGGTGGAGGGAAGGTGATTGGTGGGACCACACCTACGGTGCATCTTACAAGGGTACATGTGAAATTTACTAAACGTAGCATGTAAAAGTCTTAGCACAATAACTAAGAGGGTGCTGTGAAGGCTATGGTAACCAGTTTGATGAAAATATTTCAGATTGTATATAAAACCAGCGCATTGTACCCCATGATTGCATTAATGTACACAGCTACGATTTAATGAAAAAAAATAATAACAAAAAAAAAAGAGGAAAGACAAACCCAGACAGGAACCCACGGGCTGCAGTGCTCCAGGGTGCCCGCCAGGTGTCACAAGGAAATCACGGCTGGCAGGGTTGCAGCCCCAGGTCCTCTGACCCAGGACCAGGAGTGGGAGGAAAGAAGGCCAGGGAAGCTCTCTCACAGCAGAGGGACAATGCTGACCCCATGCAGTGGAGCTGTACCAGGCAAGGCCCAGCAATGGCCCAGCAATAGCCCAGGGCTCTGCAGCCATGGTTGCCATTGCCTGTCCGGCTCATGCAGGGCCTTGGAGCCCTGCTGCCAGCTAACCACTGGTGGCCTCTAGGGACCTGCTGGACATACTCCTCCCGAATTGCCTGCAGGGCCGAGGGACAGATAACCTCCGTGAATATCTGCAGAGGGGCTGGTGTTAGAGGCACCTGGTGAGGGACAGTTTGAAGAAGGAAATCAATGTGCCCACTGTCACTTCCACTCTCAGGGGACCAACTGGGCCACAGAGCAGGGAGAAGGCACGACAACCCCACAGAGAAGTGATCTCAGGGACCTAAGTCAACTTCTTACCCTCTCTCCAGGGTCACCAACTTGGCCAACGGGACCAGTAGTTCCTGGGGGTCCAGGAAGACCCTAGAATTAAAAATAAAGCCAAGTAGGGTCAAAGACACAGGACAGGCAGAGCCCCACCCCCACCCGGCTCACCCAGGGTGGAGGGGGGGCCAGGGAAGCCCTGGGCCCCTGGGTGTTTGCAACAGAGGCAACTCTCCTTCTTCTCCATCCAGGAGATTTAAGTGGTGTCACCAACCCTTCCCCACAAAGAATGCCTGCTACGATTCATGGGAAATAAAGCTTCATACTCACAGCAGGGCCTTCTGGGCCAGGCGGTCCCTCAATGAGCATGCCCTGGAAGAGACAGAGAGAAGGCGTCTGAGGCAGGCCCACCCTCCCAACCTCGGACACAGAGAGAGGGCGTCTGAGACAGGCCCACCCTCCCAGCTCAGGCCCCAGCCACGGAGACAGAGAGAGGGTGTCTGAGGCAGGCCCATCCTCCAAGCACTCAGACCCCAGGCCACGTGGACAGTCTCCTGCTAGGTGGGCAAGAGGCCCACAGACCTCAGGCCCCAGGTCAGTTCCTAGGGGGGTCATGGGCAGCAGAATCTCTAATGGCAGCTGTTCTGGAGACTGCAGTGACTGTCCTGGCATTCCAAGGCAGAACACCAGCCCTGGCCCGTGCCCAGGGACAGACAGGCTTCCCGTGAGGGCAGCACCAGAAAAGCACCTGAAGAAGCCAGGATAAGGGAGAGGAACCCAGACTACCAGGCTACCCGGTCTGCCCAAGGGGATGTGCCCGCAGCCACCTGAGGACCCCAGGACACAAGGGCTCAGGTGGGAAAGAGGCAATGCAAGCCCCAGGCTGGACCTCTGCCCCCTCCCGGTGCTGTGGCCTCCAGCTGACCCTCCCTCGGGGGGTGACTGCTTCCTCCCACACCCACAGCAGAAGCCCAGCGCACACAGGGAACCCAGTCACATTCAGCTGGACGTTCAGCAGCCCTCCCTCCCCGGCCACTCGCCTTACCAGCCAAGGCCCACCTGCATCGAGGCCCTGGCCTCACTCACTCTCACCCTAAACGGACACAGAGCCTCCAGCCCCCTTGGTTACCCGAGGTCTGGGCAGAGGCAATGACGTGGGCAGAGGCAGGAAAGTGGGCTGCAGCTCTCTCTGGGACCCCCCATTCCCTGCCCCCCTTCCCGGGGCCGGACTTTTCTTCGCTTCTCTCTCCACTCTGACAACACCAGGGTCAGGCACCCCCAATGCCCCGCATGGCCTCCGTCTTCCCACCTACCCCACCTCAGGGGGATCTGAGGCAAAGCGCTCCCTTCCAGGCAGGGATGGGATCCCACCGCCACAGCATCTACACACGGAGAAGGCAGCACGGATGGTCCCTGGGGGTCCTGGGACCACACATTTCTGCCAGACCCTGCCAGGCAGACTTGTCCCAGTCATGTGCAGGCAATGAACTGTGACCCTCCTACCCGCTAATTCTAGTGACCGCAGAACAGGGTGAGAGGGCACCTGTCCTGGGGTAGATCTCCCTGCTGCCTCCTCCTCCAGAACAAAGGGATGTGTGAATGGCTGCACTTGGTGATGTCCGATGCCGCTGTGCCCTGGGCTGTGCTTTGCAAGAAAGTGGTCCTTCTGTGGAACTTGGACCGATGCTGTGGTTCAAACGTGGCCCTTGAAGCTCACGTGTTGGAAACTTAATCCCTAATGCAGCGGTGTGGAGAGGTGGAACTTTAAGAGGTGATCAGGCCATATAGGCTCTGCCTTCATGAATGGATTGATGCCATTAACGTGGGAGGGGGTCAATATAAAAGGATGAGTTCGCCCCTCCCCACTGGCTTCTGCCACCTCACGATGTGCCACAGAGGCCCTGGCCAAATGCCCACACTGGGCTCTTGGACTTCCAGCCTCCAGAACTGTGAGCCAATAAACTTCTGTTCATTTTCAATTACCCAGCCCGTGGGATTGTTACAGCAGCACAAAAAGGATGCCGGAAGATGGGTACCAAGAAGCAGGGCTGTTGTTCTAACAAATATCTGAAAATGCTGCAGCAGCTTCGGAACTGGGCAATGGGCAGGGGCTGGAAGAGCTTGGAGAAGCAACTCGAAAAAGTCTTCTGTACTGTGGAAAAGGGAGCATGAAGGGTGATTCTGGGGAGGCCTCAGAAGAGGGGGGCTTCAGGGAAAGTCTGGAACATCTTAGAGATGACTTAAGTGGTTGTGATCCGAATGTTGGCAGAAATACAGACGGTAAAGGCTATTATGATGAGGTCTTGGGCGGAAATGAGGAGTATCTTAGAGGAAGCTGGAGGAAAGGCCGTCCCTGTTATAAATCAACAAAGAACTTGGCTGAATTGTATCCATGCCCTAGGGCTTTATGGACAGCAGAATGTTAAAGCAATGAACTGCGCTCTCTGGCAGAAGAAACTCCTAAGCACTGTATTAATGGAGAGTGAAGCTTCTTTTAACCACATTTAGTCAGATGCAAGCAGAGAGAAATGATTTAAAGGTGGAATTTGTAATTAAAAAGGAAACAGAACTTCAGGATTTGAAAGATTTTCAGCCTGACCATGTGAAGAGTAAAAGGCGTCTTTAGGACAGTGAAGCAAGGGTGTGGCCAAGCAATGGTTTGTTAAAGAGATTAGAACTGACAGACAGGAGTGGGGAGAAGCATTTACCAAAAAGACGGGAGCAAGGAGGGCCCTTCATAGGTCTTCTACCCAAGCTGGGACCTGGGGGCAAGGTCTCCAGAGAGGTGGTCAGACATCGTTTGCTGGCCCTTCACCACCTCAAGTGAATCCTGACAGGGCGCCCTCAGCCACCCCAGCTGAGGCTCTGCGGCCCAGGGGCAGCTCTGGCCGCTGGTCAGGAGGGTGCAAGCCTCCTCCTCTCTGCCTGACCCATGTGACACCTTTGGCCATGTGATGGTGCTGCATGGGAGCTCTCGCCAGGTGCAGCCCTTGATCTGGGACTTTCCAGTCTCCGGAACCTTTCTGTTGGTTTTAAATTGCCTGGTCTATGGTATTCTATTATACAGGCTTTTTAAACGGGGGGCCAATTCACTGTCCCTCAGACCGTCGGAGGGCTGGACTATAGTTTAAAAAAAAAAAAAAAACTATGAACAAATTCCTATGCATGCTGCACATATCTTATTTTGAAGTAAAAAACAAAACGGGAACAAATACAATTCACATCACTGCATGTGGCCCGCAGGCCATAGTTTGAGGACCCCTGCTGTTATAGCAGCACAAAACAGCCTAAGACAACACAATTCCCAAGAGTGAAAGGATTTGCCTGGCCAGAGGAGTGCAAGCTGCCAGCAAGCCAGTCACCGCAGATGCTGGGCACCAAGTCAATGAAGGGACACGCAGTCAGGGGACTGCAGAGCTCCCCAGCAGCCCCATTCTGCTCACCAGGGCTCTCTGGTAGCTGGGAAGATGTATGCCGTGTTTACACAGATGTACATTTGGAGAAATATTTGTGCATGTGATGTACACAGCTTCCTCAACTCCAGCTTTCCCATTTCCTCTCTGACAACGGCAGCTGAGAAGGCTCAGAAGATGAGCTGGGATTAAGTGAGAAGCTCCTGGCTGTGCAGGGCCCGGGGGACTGCAGCTGCCTTCCCAGACACATGAGCCCTTGTTCTCCAGGAACTGGGGCAAGGCTGGGTGGGATCTCATGGGAGAGCCGGCAGCAGACCACTCCAGGTGGGCATGGGAAACACAGAGGAGGGGATTCCTGAGCCTTCCTGGGCAGAGTGGTGGCCCGTTTGACACCTAAACCAGCCCAGGACCCCTGCCAATCTCAAAGCTCACCATGGGGGGAGAATGCTCAGAAGGGCCTCGCTCTAGTTAACAATATCGCATCACACCCTGGCCATCTGCCAAGAAAGACCTCAGGAGCTCCTACCACAAGGAGTATAAGAAAGGATATGACGGGCGGCGCCTGTGGCTCAGCAAGAAGGGCGCCGGCCCCGTATACCGAGAGTGGCAGATTCAAACCCGGCCCCGGCCAAACTGCAACAAAAAATAGCCGGGCGCCTGTAGTCCCAGCTACTCCGGAGGCCGAGGCAAGAGAATCGCCTAAGCCTGAGATCTGGAGGTTGCTGTGAGCTGTGACACCACAGCAGTCTACCAAGGGCAACAAAGTGAGACTCTGTCTCCAAACAAAAAAAAAATAAAAGAAAGAGATGACACATGTCACTTCACTTGACTACAGTAGTCACTTTGCCGTACATAAGCATACCGAGGTAAGTATACCAAACATTGTTACTCACACGCAAAAAGACATAAAAGATCTCAGACTTTGCTGAAGTCAAAACAGCTCTTAACAGAGGTCCAGATGTGTTACTGACAAACACTGAGAAAAGAAAAACCAACAGCAGAAAGTGGAGATGGAGACTCAGATGTCCCCAGTGGACATCTACCAGCGACCTGAATCACCGACTCTGGGACTTCCTGGGCCCTGAGGTCCAGGTCAGCCAGAAGCACTGGGATGCTAGTAAATCGTCTCCACTCAGCTAAGTGGGTTCTTGCCCTTTCAGGGAGCCTCTGGTCTTGCTGGCAAATGAGAGGGTGCTGCATCAGAGTGAGAAGTAGCCAGGCACATGCATGGTACAGACACCTCACCAGGAGGGAGGTCATGCGGGCAGGTGCAGGAGGACAGGAGAGGTCTGGCCCCCACCCTCGGGATAGGACTGGGGTGTCTCCCGGGACTTGGCCATCTGCTACTGTGTGCCTACGGCTCTGAGGGCATCTGGAAACGTTCCAGGTTGAGAAATTTCAACTATTTTCAAGATCTCTCCAGGGGACTGGCCAGAGGCCTCATGGACACTCCAAATGGGCTGGGAAGGAGCAAACGCCAGGCTGCAGATGGCTCAGAATTTTCCCTATCACACGAGGAAATGAATTTCCTAGAGACGTGGAATCTGTGCTGGACCACCTCTACTTCCTCAGCCCCCTCCTCTGGCTAGCCCTTGCCCACCACCCACTTCGGTGGGGCCTGGGAGCAGAAAACCTGTGACCCCCATGCCCACAGCCTGAGCGCCACTCAGTTCATTGGGACCAGAGCAAATATAACTCATTCGAAGCTCCATGGCAAGAGCTGCAAAGTCACAGGCTCCTAGGAGCCTAATCCCAGCAGCAGAAGCAACAGCTCAGTTCGAGCCTCGAGTCCGGTCATGAAGCAGGATGTTCACCTCCTCCCCTGGGTGCCTGGACAACACGGCAGAGTGGACAGAGGTGTCCAGCTCCTCCCACTCTCAGGTTGGAGCCACTACCCAGCCATGCCACTGTGCCCACCACAGTGCATCTTGCATGTGGGATTTCAAGGCCCTGTCTCGGCACCTCTGAGACCTTAGGGCTCCCTGAGGGACAAGGGCATCCCAGCAGAGGGAGGGGCCCCACCAAACCCACTGAGCCTGGAGAGGCATCTGGAGTGTGAATGTCCTCGACATGAACATCTCACCCACGATCCCGTTACCCAACACAGTGGGTTTGCTCAGCAGGAATTTCAGCACGGTGCTGTTTTATTTCATTCCGTTGACAAGGCTTCATAAACAGCCTTACATGTTTCAACAGCTTCGGGAAACTTATTCCAAATAGTTGCATAACAGGCATGGAGAGGCAGAACTATCCTTCCACCATGCCGTGCCCCAGACTCTCTCGGCTGTGCAGACACCCACCACCTGCTAACCCTCCTCTGCTTCCCTCTAAAATGTAACTGAGCAGTGTCCCAGGTAAAACTGACACACCCTGAGACACCCACACTGGGTCCAGGCCACTTCCTCCGAGGGCTGCAGATCCAGCACCCCCAGGGCTTTAAGGGTGGGGTATGTATTGATCAATGCATACCCCAACCCTTCCCTCAAGGTCTAGAACATTCCCCCACCTGGGGTTCTTCACAAGTCTCAGTGACAAGCAGGGTGTGCAGGCTGTGAGGTCAGGAGGTTCCTCGAAGTGACCAGTGTGTGGAGGTACAGGGCACCCCCGGACCTGGTCACCGTACATGCCCCTGTCCCAGGGAAGGGCAAGTTCAATTCCTTACCGGCTCGATGATCGCTGGCTCTCCCTTCTGACCTTTCTCTCCCCGAGGTCCTCCAACCTGAGAGGGATGAAATGCAGAGGGAGAGGGAATGACGGAGACAAAGTGAAAAGGACGGTCTGTGTGGCACAAAGCCAGTACGCCTCTCCCAGCTGGGCCTCCTCCCCTAGGCCCAGGGGGGTCCCCAGACACCTCACAAAGGAATGAACAGGCCGTGAACGGATCCGACACTGGGCCTCCACACACAAACCACTCCTGATCCAATTCTGAGCACAGAGACCTCTCTAGAAAAGGCTTTGGAGACGGCACACACCACTGCCCCCAGCCCCACCCAGAGCAGGGCCTGCCCCTCACCCCTTCGTAGATGGTGTCCTGGTTCGCCGGCATTCCAGGCCCGATCTCTGATGGGGAGATGGTGGGATCATAGTAGGGGTCGTAGTAGTTCTCATCGAGATTCTTGATGGTTTCTTCGGTGAACTCCCCCTCCAAGTCATCCCTTCCTTCCCCTGGAGATGGAGCTGGCTGCAGGGGACAGGAGGGAGCAGCAAGGTCACCCAGGACAGGGTGGCCTCTGACAGGCACCCTGCCCAGCCCCATGGACACCAGGTGAACTGGACAGAGACCCACAGGGAGCTTTAAGGCCACACAACTGGAGCATGGGGTCCAAGCTGTGGGGTGGGTCCCGCGGCCCCAACAGTCTCTTTGCACATCTAGGAACCATCAGCCCCAAACCTGCCCAAGGCACCATGGCACACACCAGCTGCACCACACACTCAAGGTTTCCAAGTCTCAAGATAGCACAGCTTAGTCCCACGTCCATAGGAGCAGGGGCTTGGACCCATTGGAACCGGGCGTCCTGTCTGGCACTGACAACTTCAGCATCCCGTGAGCACTACCTCTACACACTTGTCAGGAGCTGTGTGCCGTACAAGACTTCTCTCTGGTCTGAAAACCCCACCACCCCTGGAGGCAGGCATTGTCAGTGCCATGTTGTAAATGGGCACCCTAAGATTCAGAGAGGAGGTAACTCTCCAAGGTCACAGGCAGGATCCAAGCCAGTCCTCCTGATGGGAAGGCCCAGTGACGCCTACTGCCCTGCCTCACGGTCAGATCTGTTTGCTGAGATCCTGGCTCACAGACCTGTCCAGCCAGACAGCTCCTCGGCCACAGGCAGGGCCCTCCTCACGCAGTCCCCCCCAAACCCAGGAGACTCTCCACTTTGCAGGAGAGAGCACTGAGATGACTCAGCACGTCAGGGACCCCCAAACTTGCTCAGCCACGGTATACCCTGGGGCACACTAAAATAGTCCAGCTGCAAAGAGCCAAGGGCCAGGGCTGACAGACACGGGGACACAGATGCCACTCATGGACGCCCCAGGTGGAACAGAGACAAAGCAGCTCAGGGTCCTGACCCAGCCCTCCCCGGACCAAGCCAACCAGAAGGGAAGTAATTACATTGGAGCCGTTGGAGGTGTGGACAGTGCTGGTGGGCACCTCGGCCCCCGCGCTGGGGTCGGTGGGCTGGTCGGGGTTCTCCAGGCCCTCGCCGTAGTTGAGATCCTCGTAAGGGGAAGGCGTGTAGTAGTCCTCACTGGGCACGTAATCGTAGACCCCAATTTCTGGGTCCTCTTCCTTCTCGGCTCTCTCGCTGGTCTCGGGTACAGTGGTAGCCTCGGTGGGGGGCAGTGTCAGCTCCTGGGTGCCAAGGACAGACTCAGAGTCAGGGCCGTGGTAGGGACATGGCTGAAATCTGGGGCTTCCCATGCACAAACATCTCTGAGCACGAGAGTAGGTGGCAAAGCCAGGGCTACAGGCCGGTCCATAGGCCTGTAGACCCAAGGACAAGGTGGCTTCCCTCCACCCAGGAAGGCAGAAGGGGGTAGCCCAGCCTGCCAGCCCAGTCACTGAGAGCTGGAAATGGCCTGAGGCCACCTCGTTCGACACAGGAAATGGGGGGATCACATCTTTAAATTTCCAAAGTAGCAGATCATTCTCGGCTCTTCCAGCAACATGGGCTGACCGGACAGTCTCTCCAGAAGGACACATGGACACACACTCACTAGTGCTCACACACACTCCCCACCCTCCTGATGGCTGGCAGGAGCTGCCCAGGACATACAGCCTCCCTGCCCCCAGCACCCTCCAGCACACATGCTACGCTGTGCCAGGCATTGCTGGGCACATCCCTCGGGCACCTCCGATGCTTCCGAGCTCAGGCGATAGCAGCACAGAGAGGGCAACCCTCAGACCAACCTGCAGGCCATGACCCAGCAGGGAGCCTCTGAGCCCCTCTTGTGCTTCAGCTGTACCTACAGTTGAGGACCCCAAGACCCAGACTCATCCCAGGGCCCCCTCAAGGCTGGTGGGCGCAGGATGGGCACATATTCCAGCACACCTCCCATCACCAGATGTCCCTCGAGGAGGAAGCCCAACACTCCCTGTGAGTACAAAGCTCAGGCGTCCCACCTCATCTCCAGCAGTCCCTGACTGCCTCCCACCCTGCATGCTGAGCCCAGCCTCTTCCAGCCTCCCCTTCCCTGCACCAAGGCCTCGGAGCCCAGGAGCAGCCCAGACCTCCGGGATCTCGGTCGTTTCTCTCGCAGCTTCCACAGGCTTCTTCGTGGGGGTGGGCTCCTTCCCCAGGTCATCCGTGTCTTCGTAGTAGGGATATTCGTAGTAATACGTCTCACCCTCGCCATCCCCTTCCGGGTACTGAAAGTAAATTTCAGCCACGTGAGGAGGGAGCGGTCCTGCCTGGACTCTCCACCCTCCCACCTGGCTCGGAAGAGCACACCATCGAATCCTGCCATGGGTCCCTAGGTCGGGGAGGAGGGTTCTTCCCTTCCTAACCCCCCTGGGAAGCTGAGCCAGCCCTGCCAAAAGAAAAGTCCCCATGATCAGAAGTCAAAGAAAGCTGAACCCTAACTAATGGTGGAGACAGCGCACCCTTTGGAGCCCAGGGTCGAGGCAAACAACCACACGGTGGGCTTCACCTGGCCTTATAGCTGCCACTGGGCTCCCTGGCCCACAGCCCCAAGTCACAGACCCTCTCTGGGACAGAGGAGAAGTCCTGTCCCCAGAACCTGGAGTTCCTGGATAGCAGGAACTCAGCTGGAAACTGAATCCAGCCCTGTCCTTGGAGTCTGTGAGATGTGGCCCAGATGAGGGACCTTCATGAAAGCCACCCAAATTTCCCTCTGAGTGGTGGTAAAAGAAAGAACCCCGAGAAGAAATTAATAGCAGAATTTAGCATTATTTAACAAAAGTAAGAGTCGAATTTGACCGTGGTGGGGGTGGGAGAGGATTTTCATTAAGAGGTGGCAGAACCAGGTGCTGCTGGAGTGGGGGCAGGTGGATAAAGAAGGCCAACCCACAGCTACAGAAGTGTCAGACATAGGACTGCCACGCTGGGGTCACAGTGCAGCCACCTTACTCTACAGTGGATACCCCTAAGCTTTGTCCTCTTGGGGAGCTGCAGATGTCCCCCCCAGATTGCAAGTCCATGGGGGCACTACAGCATCTCTGCACACAAACACCCACTCCGGGTCCTGAGCTACAAGATGAGAGACACCCGACCTCTTTCATGGAGGAGTGTAGTTGAAAAGGTCACCGACCTTTCAACAAGGTGAACAATGGGTCACTGACGACAGCTTCTGCCACCCCATCCCCACCCAAGTGGTGCCCTGTGCAGTGAACGGAGTCAGACGTCCCATAATTCTCACCTGGCCACTGGGACTCTTACTCAGCAGGTTTATTTCAATGCAGGGGCCCATGGCTCACGTGTCCCTCTCCAATTACCCTGCCTGCCAGACCCCACCCCACACCAAGAGGCCTCCACCATGAACCCAGCCAGAGCCAACTCACGTATTCATCTGGATTGGGGTCCTGTGACTGCGGGGTGTCGGGAACTGCAGTGTCACAGTCAGGGCTGTAGTGCTCACAGTAATCATAAGCTGCCCGGTGGTCTGAGACAAATAGCAGCTGCTGGATGTCACCCTAGAAAAGGACAGAAGCTCATGAACAAGCAGCACATAGAACATTCATGTGGGGTCCTGGGAGGCCCAGCCTGATGCCTGGAAGCAGAGAGCATCCCAGGCTGAACTTTGACAGAAGTTTGTCCTCAGGGACAGACTTCTTCCCTAGAAGCTGCCACCCACAAAAGCCACTCAAGGTAAGCTGGTCCATCCAACCATCTACCCATCTATCCACCCATCCCCTCATCCATCCACTCATCCACCCATCTATCCATTCATCCATCCATCTACTCACCCATCTATGCATTAATCCATCCACTCATCCATCCACCCATCCATCCACTCATCCATCCATCCACCCATCTATCCACTCATCCATCCACCCATCCATCCACTCATCCATCCACTCATCCATCCACTCATCCATCCATCCACCCATCCATCCACTCATCCATCCATCCACTCACCCATTCATCTACTCACCCATCTATGCATTAATCCATCCACTCATCCATCCACCCATCCATCCACTCATCCATCCACCCATCCATCCACTCATCCATCCACCCATCCATCCACCCACCAACCATCCATCCACTCACTCACTATCCACCTACCATCCACCCACCATCCATCCACTAACCATCCATCTACCCATCTATTGATCTACCCGTCCACCATCCATCGATCCACCATCCATCCAACCACCATCCACTCATCCACCATCTACCTATCTATCATCCAACCACCTTTCCACCATCTCCATCCATCCACCTCCCATCATCCATCCATCCACGCTTCCACCATCTACCAACAATCCATCCATCCACCCAGCCACCATCCATTCATCCACCATCCATCACCTCACTATCATTCTATCATCTATCCTGCCACCATCCACCCACCCACCATCCATCCATCCATCCATCCACCTATCCATCAATCTATCCATCCACCATCCACCCAACCACCACCCATTCATCAACCATCTAGCCATCCACCATCCATCCACCCACATACCATCCATTCATCCATCCACCCACCCACCTGTTCTTCCATCCTTTCACTCAATAGCCATTACTGTGCACCTCCTAAGTTCCAGCCACTGCATTGCACACTGACTGAGGATACAGCTATGACACAGATCCACTGCCTGATGGTGCCCACATTCTCCCTAAGACTTGTCTGTACCCTACTAATAAATCACATGTGCCCAGACCCCAGAGTAACTGGGATGGCTTCCTCTGATGCTCTCATTGGTCCCACAGCCCCTTTCTTGCCAGCAGCCACCTTGTGCCCCCAGTGCACCTATGTTCTGGTAAGAGACATGTTCTGTTCCTAAAAAGCCAAGAGTGGAGCCCGAGAATGCACTTCCCTTGACCCAAAGGAACTGGTCACCACCCTGCACATGTCAGAACCACAGGCCCCAGCAAGAAAGCCATGCCCTCCCTGCCTTTCCCAGAGGGCTGAGGAAGGTGCAGGTAGGGACCAGATGTGGCCTCCCATCTGTGAGACCATGGCCATGCTAGAGGGATCTGTCACCAGCAGTCACTAAGTGTGGGTCCATGGATAGCCCCAGGGGCTGTGAAGCAGGGTGCCAGTGGTGTACCCTGACCTAGAGACAGGATCCATCATCCCATCCCACCCCCACCACCTGTTTCCCAAACACTCTGTGGAAAACTGGCCCAGAGATAGGCTTGGGTTAGGGCCAAAACTGGTGGGGGGCAGCTCAGTGCAAAGAGGTGAATGGTTCCAAATACTTGAGCTCCCAGTTGGGCTTAGGAACCTGGAATGATCTGTGAGGAGCTTGGAACTCAGAACTTCCCCTCCTGCAGAGAGGAAGTCCCTCCTCATACCAGGCCCAGTCCCAGCCCCAGCCCCACATCTGGATCTGCCTTGGATGCCAAGCAGATTGGCACTCCTTCCTCGGACACTGCTGCAACTCCCACAGCCTCTGCCACCTGCTCCTGGCCTTGCTGTCTCTGGAAGGTGGAAGTGATGGCGCTGTTGCTTCCCCAGGTCCACGTAGCACCTGGTGGACACAGGTGCCCGTTCACTCACAGGACTCGTTGGGGAAGCGTCCATCACCTCCGTCTGACAGATGAGGAATGCAGCTCGGACAGGAGAGGTCACTGGCCCCAAATACAGGGCCACAAAGGTGGTGTCTGGGACTTGTAGTCCATGAGTCCAGCACAGCCCCTGACTGCCAGCTGGCCACCACACCTGTTCCATCCCTCTGCAGGCTGACAGAACAGCCTGGGCAGAGATGGGGGCCCTGCCCACAAGCCTGAGTCCCGGGGCCCAGGAGCTCCCCCAGCTGCCAATGTAGCTGCTGCCTCACCTGAACTTTAGGGAACTGTGAGCCCTGACATCACCCCACACCACCCGCAGCACTTCCTGTCAGACCTGAGCCCCACTCTGTATGTTGTACGAGCCAGGACAGTGGTGTCAGAGGCACTGACGCAGGCCCCTGGTCCCGGACCAGGTCAACTGCCAGCCTGGTAGGGGGAGATGTCCTGTTCTTCTACAGACCTCACCTCTGGGCCTGCAATCCACAAGAGATGGGTATGGGGGAGCAGGGCACAGGGAGTGACCCTAGACGGCTGCCCGCTGGCACCCTTGCACGGAACTCCCATCACAGCAGACAGGGGCATCTCCGGGGGAAACAAGGGAGGAACCTGAATCACCCGTCCCCCCCAGAATTTCACACGTTCTCACTCCCCACATTCCCATCGCTGCTCTACAGCTCCTCTGGGGCCAGCACAGCTGCCCACTTGCCCGCCATCCCTCTCTCTCTCCATCCCTCTCTCTCTCCATCCCTCTCTCTGCCCGCCATCCCTCTCTCTCTCCATCCCTCTCTCTCTCCATCCCCCTCTCTCTCCATCCCTCTCTCTGCCCGCCATCCCTCTCTCTGCCCGCCATCCCTCTCTCTGCCCGCCATCCCTCTCTCTCTCCATCCCTCTCTCTCTCCATCCCTCTCTCTCTCCATCCCTCTCTCTCTCCATCCCTCTCTCTCCATCCCTCTCTCTCTCCATCCCTCTCTCTCCATCCCTCACTTCATCTGCTCCATCCCCCCCCTCTCTTTCTCTCCTCCTCCTGTCTCCCCTGCTCCCTTCTGAGCTCCTGGCCCATGTTTTAAACTCTCCAGCAGACAAGAACCATGTGACAGGAACAGTGAATCAAAACCACACATTTTTATTAAGCTACATGACTTCTGGTTCAAATTTCATCCAATTCAAATAAAATACTTTTTCCTTTCAACTGGCAACTCCACATCTGAATATACAACCTCCAAATGCACTTCATGGCAAGAGTAATCTCAGGGCCCTGGGGGGCAACCGTGGCCCTGGCCCTTGGCCCCCTCTCCATCTAGCAGCCACAGGGCTGCCTCCTCTGGAAATCCCTGCTCCTGGGGCCGTGGACACATCCTGCACACTTTCCCACCCGAGTGCCCAGCACAGCAGCCACACCTCGAGGGCCCTGCAAGAGGTGTCCATGCTGGCGTGGTGGGCATGGTCACACCTGCATGCCCACCAAGTCCCAAGGCTGGCTCAAATCCTGACATGCCCCAGGGCCTACCCCGGCTCCCTGGCCTGCCTCCCTCAACTGCAGCAGAGCAGACACGTGCTCCGTCTGGGCAGGGCACGAAGCCCCTTCACTCCCACTGCCCGGCCTCCTCCACAGACCCACGGGCTGGTTTAAATTCATTTGCCCACCAAGTGCTCAAGTGCATTTTCACACCAGAAAATGTGCCTGTTTATTCTGTGGGTACACCCATTGACAGGCAGAGAGTCTAAGAGAGGGGGAAACTGAGGCACAGTTGCCAAGGCTCACATTCAGAACCCTGCAGAACCAAGGCCAGCTCTGACCTGGGTCCTGGTCCAGGGCTCCTTCCAGCCCACCTTTTCTTCCCTGCACCTGGGGCAGAAGGCAGGACCTCAAGGCCTGCGAGGCTGCTGAGGAGCAGGTGAGGGCTGGGCGGAGGGAGCTGTTGCATCCCCAAGACGGAGCAGAAAGCTTCTATGGTCCAGTGACGCTCCCTTGGGGTGCCCTCAGCTGTGTATGAGTCACAGGCTGCTTCTGGCCACCTTTGGGGAGGGGAGGGGCTCCAGGACACTTGCACCCCAGGTCTCCCTCCCAGCAGACCCCGTAAGGACAGTGAGGTGGGGCTAGAGCTGAGGGAAAGGTGTAGGCCCACCTGGGGGACCACCTGGTCACAGACGGCCAGGCTGCAGGTGGCTGCCCCTCTCGGAGGCTGCACTTGGCGAACTGTTCTGAGCAGAGACAAGGCAGCAGCTGATCCAGAGCACAGTGAGGGGCCAGGGCTGGGCAGGGAAGGACAGCCCTAATGATCAGGGTGCAAGGTGCCCTACACAGGCTGCCCCAAGTCCCTATACCCACATTCACCACTAACCCACTAAATGCTGTGATGGAAACGGCAGAGAGGGGCCCTGGCCTCCTGCTCCTCGCTTGGTCACACACGCGTCCTGACACCATGGAATCCTGGGTCCCACTCAGAGATACCCCCCAAACCCGTCACAGGCCACAGGGTCCTGGGACTCAGGAACCATGAAAGCTCCGGCAATTTCAAGATGCGGCCAGGACTGAGCCCAGCCTTAGACCTCACGAACAGCATCTGAGAGCAGGAACACCCTCTTCTGTGCCCAGGGGTCCTCAGGAACTCCTCCTGGAACACTAAGTTCCCATCAGCTCCTCTCTGGTTGAAAGGTGAGGGGCATGTGGACACCCAGCTGCCCACCATGGCAACCCCATACAGGAGCAGCCCCTTGGAGCCTGTGTCCCCATTCAGACCAGGGGATCTCAGCCCCCTCCAGGGCCCATCACACCCCTGTGGCCCAGGCAGCTCTGTCTGGAGTTCAGAAACCTGCCTCCCACTGACTTTGGTTGAGACCAGATGCAACCTCAGAATCCTTCGCAACCCAGGACTTCCGGCAGCTGCTGCCCGTGTCCCAGAGATTGCACACCCCCGCAGCCACTCGGCCTGATACATGCCACCTTTTGAATATAAAACTAATGATCGTGCCTTCACGGTCGCATTTTGAAAGCATTTCCCTCGTGCCTCATGTGACACAAAACCTAACTCCAAAGGACGGATGGAGACTCGCGTGCTGAGCTCCTCTTCCTGAGAAGCCTCTCACAGGACTCGTGGGTGGGAGACTCTGGGGGCTGGACACGGGGCTGGAGCTGGGGGTGGTCCCTGCCCAGGTAAAGGTGTGTCTGTGTTTTAGGGGAATAAGAAGCTGTACCCTGGCGCTGTTGTTCGGCCACAGCCTCAGGGAGAGGCCTCAGGCCTGCTGCCTCATCAGACCCCACCCTGGCTCCACAAGGCTAGCAGAGGACCAGGGTCACCTGGTGGCTGCACCCTGGCCCTTCCCTGGGAATCTTCCCCCACAGAGCAGGTGGGCCCGTCTGACTCTCAGCACACGTTGTCTGCACCCGGGGAAGGCCCTGGTGTTTCCTGTTGACCCTACGTCATGTCTCCCTGCTCATCTCCCCCTGGCCTCGCCCCAGCCTCACCATCCTCCAGCGGGAGGCCCCTCCTTTCCTCTCTCTCATCCCACTTCACAGGAGCACACACGAGGCTCAGACAGGTGGGGCTCTGGCAGGACACACGTGCAGTTCCTGCCTGGAGCTGTGTGGTACAAGTGCCTACTGCATGTCCTAGACACAGACAGCTGCACTTGTCATGTCCATGTGGCCCTAAGAATGGCCAGGCTGCCCCTGCTCCCAGGCTGAGCCCGTCAGTCCCTCTGCACCAGCAGCCACACAGCTGGACCTTTGGCTACCCGGCAGCAGCCCAGAGAAGCAGGTGGCAGGCGCTGGAATGCCATCCCTCGCCTCACCTGACTGCCCCTTTCCTCTTCTGCACGTCCACTCCTGTTTTCTGCCCCCCTGCCAGGTCAATAAAGCTCTGCTGAGTGCCTCAAAGCTTCCACCACTGTGCCCAGCAGTCAATACGGCCATTCTGCTCTGCTGTGCAGCCTCACGCCATCAGCGGCCCTTGTTCCTCTGCAAGACAGGCGGGCGGCCTAGGAAGCCGCTGCTCGGTCACAGTGGGGAGCATGTTGTCCTTGGCTGTCACGGAGCCGCGAGCATTTTGCTGAGAGAACTAGTTCTGCCTTTTCCGATAATGAGACCGAGCCCAGGCTGCACTTCTGTTATGAGCTGAGGAAATCGCAAAGTTTTCATTGCAGAGCTCTGCAGCCCAGGGGCTGGGGAGAGGAAATGAGGAGCTCACAAATTAGAGAGGTCTGGCTGCCAGGGCCTCCCCACACACGGCACGCCACGTGACCTCCACCTCTAATCACACACCCACCTCTGCTCTCCCTGTCCCAGGAATTTTGCATCCCTCCTTTCAACCCACTGCCCCATCCCTGGGGTGAGCCAGCCCCCCAGCACCGCCTCGCACCCAGGCCCCTCCGTGTCCAACCCAAACAGGCTCCGTGGGGATCCCAGCTGAGCACTTTGCTTGTCCAGAGGATTTTGTCATCTAATTTTAGCTAGAGCATTTCGTGCTTGTAACAGAGAGATGCAAATCATTTGAGAGGACAAACCCTTCTTGTTCGAGGCTGCGGGTGAGTTAGTTGTTGTCCGTGGAGCAAAACCAAGAAGGAAGCTCTGAGTGCCCAGCAGCCTGCAAGCCCTCGCCCACGTGTTTCCCCAGCACCCACTTCCCCCAGCCTGGCAACCCCCTGCAAAGCTCAGCCCAACATGAGTTAGCATGCTGCCTGCAGCCTAGGGAGGGTCCAGGGCCTCAGCTACTTATCACAAGATGGAAGGAAAGTGGAGCCTGGCTCACCTGCTTTCACATCCCAACCGTGCCCCTTGCCAGCTAAGCAGTCTCGGGAGTGTTCGCAAACTGTGTCAAGGTTCACTTCCCTCATCTGACAGCCAAGGATGGAAATGACACTGGCCCCAGAGGGTGGTAGCCAGTCCCAGCCCTCTGCAAACAAGAGCTGGAGTATGGCTGCATTTCCCAATGATAATGAGAAACGCAGCCTCAGCCCCCTGTGGACAGAGGACTCCTCCCCTACAGAGCTTCACTCTTATCCAGGACCCAGTGGACTCTGAGACAGACACAGCCAGTGCAGGCTGGTCGGTGCTAAGGGACCCCCATTGCCCTGATGTTCTCAGGCTCATTCCAGCTCTCATGGGGCTAAACAAGTCACATTCACAATCCTGCTTCAGTACTTTTCATCCATGAGTCACACAACATAGAAAAAACAAAGTACCCGGGCAGCGCCTGTGGCTCAAGGAGTGGGGCGCCAGCCCCATGTGCCGGAGGTGGTGGGTTCAAACCCGGCCATGGCCAAAAACTGCAACAAAAAAAAAGAAAGAAAGAAAAAAGAAAGTAGCCTAAGCCAGAGGAAGTCTCAATGATTTTCTCCATGATATTCACAGCACCTGTGGAGTCTGAGGATGAGTTTATCCCTATTAACATGAGTGTTAAAAAAATACGTTCACATGGCCAGAAACCTTCCTGCCATGTCCCCTCTCATGCACATGTGTGTGCCCGGCTCTTCCAGTCCCATTCTAGTGCCCACCTGCAGCCAGTCGCCCAGGACATCTCAAGTTGAATCTACTCACAATCGCACAGGCACCAGGCTGCAAAGTGCCACACTTGTGTCTTCACTGCGGGAAGGGCAGTGTGTATGTGGGAAGGGCACATAATGCAGACTCTGAAGCTCGCCATGGTGACCAAAGTTCAGCTCAGCAAACCAAGAGAGGGTAGGCTTCATCTTCCACAACAAGAACAGGTGGATGGTCCACCTCCTCAAGGACCACTGTTACCTACGGGACATGGGTCGCACAGACAAAGATCCACTTGTCACGAGGGCAGTGCACAAGTGTGCTGTTCTATCCTTTTCTGCCTGAGGATTGTCAGAGCAGTAGGCCTGCAGAAACAGTGCTCCACAGAACACGGGAGCACCACTAAGCACAGAGACACACGCTCCCAAAGCCCAGAGAAGGAAGAGAGGTGTTGACCATAGTGGCCTGAGCGCTGGCTCCTGCCCTTGCCATCTGTGAGGACTTCCACTCATAATCATTGCTCCAGACTTCCATTTGTTGATAAAGAAAATACTGAGATCAACATCACTGAGGACTGGATGATGTTGCACCTGCAGAACCATGACCACAACCATGACAACAACACCACCATCACTGCCATCCCCTCCACCCACCACCTTCACCTCAGCATCACCATCAACAAGATCCTCATCACCCCCATCACAAAAACCATCCCAGTGACATCACCACCATTCCTACCCTGTTACCATCACCATTATCATCATCATCACCTCAGTCATTACTATCACTATCATCATTGTCATCATCACTACCATTGTTACATTCATCACCATCACCATCAGCACCAACACTATTACCACCACATCATCATCATCACCGTCACCACCATTACCATCACCACATTACTATCACCACCATCACTGTCAGCACCATCACCACCATCACCACAATCATCACCATAACCATAGCATCATCACCATCATCACTATCATCACCACCACCATCATCACCACCATCATCACTATCACCATCGACATCACCACCATCACTATCACCACCATCACCATCAACATCACCACCATCACCACCATCATCACTATCACCATCACCACCATCACCACCATCATCATTATCACCATCACTACCATCACCATCATCACAATCATCACCATAACCATCACCACCATCATCATTATCACCATCACTACCATCACCATCATCACAATCATCACCATAACCATCACCACCATCACTATCATCACCATAACCATCACCATCATCACTATCATCACCATAACCATCACCCATCATCACTATCACCACCATCACCATCAACATCACTACCATCACCATCACCACCATCATCACTATCACCATCACCACCATCATCACCATCATCACTATCACCACCATCACCATCACCCTCACCACCATCACCACCATCATCACTATCACCATCACTACCAACACCATCATCACAATCATCACCATAACCATCACCATCATCACTATCATCACCATAACCATCACCATCATCACTATCATCACCATAACCATCACCACCATCACTATCACCACCATCACCGTCAGCACCATCACTATCACAACTATCATCATCACCACCACACCATCCCCACCATTTCCATTAGCACTACCACATCCATCATTAATATCTCCACCCTCACCATCACCACCATCACCGTCACTATCACCCTCACCTACCATCACTATCACCGCCATTCTCCTGTCCCTGTAAAGGGCTAATTAGCCTCTCAATATTTTAAAGCATGAAGGGCTGTATTCTTTTATTCATTCAACCAGTGTTTCTCACACATCTCTGATAAGTCTTATGGACACAAAGATGAATAAATCAGTGTCCCTGACTTCAAGTCTCCAAGGAGAAGAAAATAGCTCTTTGTTCTCCGTTGGCAGGCAGCATAGGTGGCAATGACTAATTTTACCTGGGAGGCCAAGGAAGGCATCACAGAGGAGCTAGGCTCAGAGCTAGACCTTGGAGGGAGAGATGGATGCTCAAAGGTTCACTTCCCATCACCATCTTTACTCTGCCACTGTCTCAGTCCCTTTCCCCTGGTTGAGACTCCGTGCACTCGGACCACCAACCCTCCCTTCCATCTACCTTCTCTGTCCTAAGCTCAAATCCCCAGTTCTTCAACTTGGCCTCTGTTCAGCACGGGATCCAGACCCTTGATCATCCTGTGACCCTTGCATCACAGTAGTAAGTTTGACACCTACAGACCCCTAAATCGTTGATGTAAAACACTTGGCCACCACTTCTTACACTTGCACAATCGATTGGTTTGAACCTAAACACAGAAGTTCACATTTCTCCTCACTGAATTTCATTTCCTTGGTTCCAGAACACAGCCCCAATCTGAAAGAAGCTCCTGAGTCTTCATTCTGTCGTCTCAGAGTGACTCGGTGTCATCTTTAACAATGACTGACCTGACTCTGGGCATTTCCACATATCAGGCACCATCAGACTCCCTTTCATGTGGAACATACCCCCTGCCAGTGTGCAGGCAAGAGAGGTGGGCAGTAGGGGCTACATCAGAGGCCAAGCTATTCCATATGACATACGGCCACTCCTCACATTGAGCAGACGGTCCCATGATCCACACTCACTCACGACACAGAGCTCCATGCTGTGGGCTGAGGCAGCATCATAGGATCTGTGCCGTGGCCACCCCTAGTATTAAACTCACCAGTGGACACAGGCGGTACTGGGTGATCCAGTGGCTAACTCACAGGAAAAGCTATACTTTCCAACCCAGAAACCTCGCAACAAATGCATGGTGTCCTGGAAGCACAGCTCACAGGCAGGCAGGGGCAGGGCCCTGGAGAGAAGGTGCTATTCGCAGAGCAACTCATGCCTGGAGTGAACCCCAGGCCCCCAAGAGGTGCTGACTGCTGCCTGACCATCCCACAGACTGTTCTGAAGGACCCATAGGTGGATAAGGCCAGGACAGGGACTGGCTGGAAGCAACTGGACAGACACAACCTGGGGAGGCCTGGTGCCCACAGTCAAAAAAGTCCCAGCAGAGAATAGAGAGAGGGCACTGAACAATGAGCAGCAACTGAGGGTGAGAGTGAAAAGTGCCATGACCGGGGCAGGCAGGAGCAGGAAGCGGAGGAAGGGGGACAGGAAGGAGAAGAACAGCAAGGAGAGGAGGGATAGGAAGGAGAGAAATAGAAAGGAGAAGGACAAGAAGGAGAGGAACAGGAAGAGAGAGACAGGAAGGAGGGACAAGAAGGAGAGGGACAGGAAGAGAGAGACAGGAAGGAGGGACAAGAAGGAGAGACAGGAAGAGAGAGACAGGAAGGAGGGACAAGAAGGAGAGACAGGAGGGACAAGGAGAGACAGGAAGGAAGGACAAGAAGGAGAGGAACAGGAAGAGAGAGACAGAAAGGAGGGACAAGAAGGAGAGGAACAGGGAGAGAGAGACAGGAAGGAGGGACAAGAAGGAGAGGAACAGGGAGAGAGAGACAGGAAGGAGGGACACGAAGGAGAGGGACAGGAAGGAAGGACAAGAAGGAGAGGGACAGGAAGAGAGAGACAGGAAGGAGGGACAAGAAGGAGAGAGACAGGAAGGAAGGACAAGAAGGAGAGAGACAGGAAGGAAGGACAAGAAGGAGAGGAACAGGAAGAGAGAGGGACAGGAAGGAGGGACAAGAAGGAGGAACAGGAAGAGAGAGACAGGAAGGAGAGAGACAGAAAGAAGAGAGACAGGAAGAAGAGAGACAGGAAGAAGAGAGACAGGAAGGGGAGAGACAGGAAGAGAGAAAGGGGAAGGAGAGGGACAAGAAGAGAGAGACAGGAAGGAGAGAGATAGGAAGAGAGAGACAGGAAGGAGAGAGATAGGAAGAGAGAGACAGGAAGGAGAGGGACAGGAAAAGAGAGACGGGAAGGAGAGAGATAGCAAGAAAAAAGACAGGAAGAGAAAGACAAGAAGGAGAGGGACAGGAAGAGAGAGACAGGAAGGAGAGGGACAAGAAGAGAGAGACAGGAAGGAGAGAGACAGGAAGAGAGAAAGGGGAAGGAGAGAGACAAGAAGAGAGAGACAGGAAGAAGAGAGACAGGAAGGAGAGAGACAGGAAGAGAGAAAGGGGAAGGAGAGGGACAAGAAGAGAGAGACAGGAAGGAGAGAGACAGGAAGAAGAGAGACAGGAAGGAGAGAGACAAGAAGGAGGGGCTGGGAAGGAGAGGGACAGGAAGAGGGGAGACAGGAAGGAGAGAGGACAGGAAGGGGAAGACAAGAAGGAGCAGGATAGGAAGGAGAAGAAACAAGAAGGGAGGAGGAAAGAAAAAAGAGGGGAGAGGGAGAAGAGGTAACAGAAAGGAAAGGGGACAGGAAGGGGACACAAGAAGGAGGCTGGAAGGAGAGAAGACAGGAAGAGGGGACGAGGAGAGGGAACCGTAAGGAGAAAGCATGGGAGGGGGGAGGAGAGAGCGGGGACAGGAAAGAGGGAGAGGAGAGGGAAGAAGGGGGAGCAGGGTGTCCAGGGCTGACCACTCATGGGCCCAGGAACCTGGGGAGGCTGAGAACCAGGACGATCTGGCCCAAGAGGGCCAGCACCTGCGGGCAGAACAGGCCCTAGCTGTGTGGGGAGCAGGGTGGCCGCCCGAAGGGAGATGTGACTAGTGAGTGGGGACTTCATTCAGGAGACACAGGAAGCTGTCTAGCAGGAGCACGAGGGACAGGACAGGCGGAGTCTGATATCTGAGACCCACGCTCTGGCCCCTTCACCTGAGAACCCAGACATCTGCCTAGGAAGGCTCCAGACCTGAACTGGCTGTTCTGCCTGCCAGTTCCCAGTTATGTGACCCTGGGCGGGTGGCTTCACCACTCTGAGCACTACATCTCAGTGCCTCGGGTTTTTTGAACAAGTAGTCACCACCGCACTAGCCCACAGCCTCCCTGCCCTGCCTGGTGCTCAGGCCAAGGCTCAACCCAAGGCGCAGAGGTGGCCCCGGCAAAGCTCCTGTCCCCACCTGCTGGCAACCTTCAAAACAGGCCCGGGGTGCAGGCAGGAAGGTGATTCAGAGGAGGAGTTTCCATGTGCTCAGGGATCGAGATTTAGAGCAAAAAACGTCAAAGGCCTCCAATAAACTTGCTCATTAGCACAACTGGCTGGCAAGACACCTCTAGCCCCACATCGCAGGCACATGGGCTGCAGGCCCGCACGGGCCCTGTGTCGACATCTGCCTGCCTGCCCCCCTGGGCTGTCTGCTCTGGGTCTCCAAAGCAAGCAGGAGGCAGAGCAAACCCGACCCCCGAGCCGACCCTCCAGTCTCATGAAGCCTTTTTCTCTTGAAGCAAAGGGTGAGCAGTTCACAACCCAGAGGTATGTGGCCATGGAAAGGCCATGTCAGTTTGGGGCCCTCCATTCCCTGTCCTCCCCCTCACCATTCTGGCTGCCCTGCAAGGTGGTCCCCTCCCTCCCCACAGCAGCATCCAACACACGGCACCAGTGTTAAGACGGGGCAATGATGATAATTATAACACAATAACAATAGTAACCAACAGCTGCCCAACAGCAGCAATAGTAAACAACATCACCCATTGTGGGGGGGCCATCAGGTGTGGCCAGGAACATCTGGCAGCCCACGGCCAGACACGTGCATCTCACTGAAGGTGGAGGGGCTTGTGGGGCTGGCCCCATGGAAAGGGCCTCCTTAGGCTTGCTCGCCTTTCGTCCACACCATAAGCCTGACATCCCCATCCTCCAGGTGGGGAAAGTGAGGCGCAGGGTAGCCCAAGGGTGTAGGAATAGTAAGCAAGGTCCTTGGCCACTGTGCTGAGGAAAAAGCCCTACTTTCATGTCAGGACCCCCAGGCCCATCAGCCACTGGTGGCAGCTCCTGGGCTCGGGTGGGCAGCTGCCCTCGGCTGTTGTGCCCCGTCCTACAGGAGACACTCTGGCCCTCAGCACCTCCTCCCACATGACGCTGCCTGCCCCAGGGGCCCTCCTCCCCACGACCCTCCAGCATTGTGGGTCCCTTCCCAGAGCCCCATGGTGCTCGTCCTCCCGGGACCCACCCATCAGAACATCCACTGTAAGCCTGGCATGATGCCGGCTGCTGGACCAGGCTGCTTTTCCAACACCACGTCAGCCCTGCAGGCTGGGACCTGGGCCTGCTGCTCACAGTTTCCACACAACAAACTCAAAGCCCTTTCAGCGGAGTCCAACAGCCTTGCCTGACTCTGCAGGGTCTCCCTGGACCCCTCTGCACTGGGTCTCCCGGGCCTGGAAACCTTCCGCCAGCTGCTGGCAACAACCTCACTCAACACAGCCAGTGATCTCAGTCACTGGCACCAGCCCAGCCGGCTCCCAGCCACCTGTCAGACACAGGCCAGGCCCCAGCTCGCTGCCCCGGGCCAGCCCTCCTGGACCACAGTCAGAGAGGCAAGCACACCTCTCTACCTGCACACTGGCTTCACGAGGCCAGGGCTGCCTTGACCACACCTCCACCCCCTCCTCCACCCAACTCTGCACAGCCCACAAAAAAACTGGGGCTGGAAACCACCTGATGGTCACACCCAGGAGCTGCTTATAAGCTCACGTGCTCTATGAGAATTCTTGGAGAACGACGCCTTTCCACGCTGGTCTGGGGAAGTGGCTGAATAGGGGCCCTGAAAAGGTGCATCCAAGTCTTACCTAAACCCCAGAATCTGTATTCACAGGAAACCTTATTTGGAAATAAGATATTTGCAGGTGGAATTAAGTTAAGGTTTCTGAAATGAAAAAATCTGGATTAGGGTAGAACCTAAATCCAGTGACAAGTGTCTTACAGGAGACACGTGCAGGTGAGGCATGGGGAGGAGGGGACAGGCCAAGTGGAGACAGGGAGGCAGGGCTTGGGGGGATGTGGCCCCAAGCCAAGGAACACCTGGACCCCCAGGAGCCGGAAGAGGCAAGAGGGACCCTCCCTGGCGCCTTCAGAGGGAGCACGGCCCTCTCACACTGGGACTTGGAACTCTGCCTCCAGAACTGGCAGAAACAAAACCTCTATTGTGATTGTCGTCACGTGTTGTGGCCACCTCAGAACGTGTAACAGATTGTCACACTCCTGTGCCTTCCAGGGGTCAGGGAAAGTCACAGTGACATGCATGGAGCTGAAAGTGTAGCTGGGAGGCTCTGGTCTCTGCTTAAGGACACAGCAGCACCAGGGGCTGCTTGAGCACCACCTTGGGGCCTGAAGCGGCCACCAGAGGCTCCCACAGAAAGCACAAATGGACATTAAGAGAGCACAAAGGCCTGGAGGGCAGGTCTTGGGCCTAGGCTAGAAGTTCCAGGCCCTTCCAGATATATTTATTCCACCTGCCACTGGCTTGGCCACAGTCGCTGCCCTCCCCACTCCGGTCCCCTCCGGGACACATGGTCAGAAAGCCTGGGTCTGGGCTTCCCACTTCCCCACTGCCAGAGCCCCAGACTCAGCTCTGGAGGATTCCTTGTCCCCATCTAGAAGCCTGGTGACACTGTGCTGTGCCCACACAGTCTCTCTCTGCTGCTCTCTGTACGGAGTCTCCCCGAGGAGTTGCTCTGGGCTGGGCAGGGCAGGGCCTGCACTCCAGAAGGGAGTGCAGCCCATGAGGCCCTGGTAAGGAAAACCTGGATCAGCACTACCATTGACCTTGAGGAGAGGCCACAGAGGGGGCACCTGCAGAGCCCACAGGGCTACCCAGGCAGTTAAAGCCCCTCCTGCTGCCCACTGGCCAAGCCTGGTACCAAATCTATCTTGTGTCTAGAGTCACCCCCAAACCACCACATGGCCTCTCCCACTAGGGTCAGGCAAGTGCGCACAATCCCAGAGAGGCCAAGAGATGCAGAGAAAAGGGACGCTGGGGTCACAGCCCTCCCCACCCACCGAGAGAGGCTGAACCATGGCAGGAGCATCCACTCGCCCGCAGCGCCCGTGCCTCCTCTCCCGCGTGCCATGACGTCTGCTGTCTCCACAGCAGTTCTCACTCCTGTCACTTCCCTGGCTGCCCGGTCACCTGCTTTGTCAGCTCTCTCCAGCCCACTACATGTGAGACCCTGAGCCTGTGTCCTTCCCTGCTGTGTTCTGTGTCCCGCACAGAGGAGTCCTCAGCTAGCAGGGGAGTGACAGGGTGGCTCCAGAAGGATCTGGAGGCTCAGAGGAGCCCGGCCTAGGACGTTACACAGGGGACACGGACCTGGGCCTCTGATGCTTCTACCAGCTGTGCCATGGAGGAGTCCCAGGCTGCCTAATGGTCACTGAGAACGTGTCCCCGAGGGGAGGCCCCATTCCTGCCCGGGGAGAATGAACTCCAGGAAATAACATGTCAGTGGAAAAGGCAGGCCCCTGGAGACAGAGAACCAGGGGTTAGGTGAAACACGCGCTGTTTCTCAAAAGGCAGACAGACGAGGGCCGTTGGCAGCTCCAATCTGACTCTGCCACTTTTCCCGCCGGCACCCCGGGGCTTCGCAGGGATTGTGGAGTTTATCATCTGTTGGGTCTTGTTGCCCCTTCAACAGCCTTAATAGCACCTTTGGCTCCCAGCCCAGAACCAGCTAGCTGTCTCGGGGGGGCTCATCCTCCTCCACGGCCCCCCTCCTAGCACAGCTCACCCACAGCGGGGCATCCTTCCATCACAGGGCCCCGCGGCAGAGGCCCTCCTGCATCTGGGCCCCTCACTTCCTCTGCCTGGCCTGGCCCTAGAATGCTGGCTGCCCCTGGATGGAAACAAAGGGCAGCATCCAGCCCCATGCTCCACCCCAGCGGGGGCAGCTGCTGGGATGGGGCAGGCTCCATGGGTCCAAGTCCCTGCCACTCGTGAGGATAGCCCTGGGAGCCTCGGCCCTTGCAAACAGCTTGTGCTGACTCTCCCTGGAAGGTTCCAGGGCTTCACAGACCTCACTGGCCAGGGGACCCCTGCATCCTCAGGGGCCTATGCAGGGTCACAAAGACAGAGTCTCAGAGCCCAAAGCAAGGCCGGGCACACAGCACTATCAAAGCAGCCCGAGTCCCCTACCTGTGGCCCCTGGGACACTACTTGGCTGCCATTTAGCTGGGTGACCTTTGGCAAGAGACTCACCCTCCCTGGTACAGACTTCCCGAGCTGCGAGGTGGCAGCAAGACCTTCCCCCCCTTCCTATGCGCTGGGAGGTTGGAGGGAGGGCAGAGAGGGTGGGCCGTTGTCACAGAACCTGCTTTGCCTCTCACTTGGCTATGCCCTACGACAAAAAACCTCTCATGCCCGCCTTCCACCAGACTCCAAGCACACTCCCTGCCGCCATGTCTGTGTCTCCGAAAACACAAAACCTGTTCCTGACTAAGCCCTGGATTAAAAGACTTTCCTGCACAGGTGGCTCTGGCTCCGTCCCTTGCCTCTCCCTGTACAGTGGCCCTCGGCCTGCCAGGTGTGTCTCACACCTCAGGGGCCAGCGAACTGTGCCCATCTTCCCCCCAATGACCACTGGCCCCAAGGCACAGGTACATCAAGGAGAAGGGACAAGATGGGGGGTGTGGTTTCCCAGGACGACGCCCCAGGTGGCCCCAGGACATTCTTTCCCTCAGAACATGCTGGAAGAAGACCAGCACAGCCATATCAGCAAGGCGGATGGCAAAGCAGTGGCCCAGGTGAGCCACCGGTTCCAGCTCACACCACCCTGCCCTATGGGATGGGACCAAAATGGGGCCTAGCCTAGGGGGCTCTGCCAGGGAAGAAGGACAGGGGACCACCAGGGGGGCTTCTGAGAAGGCACAGGCTGGAGGTGGCTCTGGAGCACTAACCCCATCTCAGGCTGGCATGACCCTCAGCCAGTTAGTTCTTCCCCAAGGGCCTCCTGGAGTCTCCATCCTCCCCAGGGCCCAGGGCCCCGTCTTTGAGGCAGGTGCCACAGCACCTAACTGTCATGGTGAGTCCAAAAAAGCCAAGACAAAGTACAACTTGCGACCATGCCACAGGGCAAAGAGCATATCTCAGTCATGGCTGCTAACACTGCCCCTGACGTCATTACCAACCAAGGGCCAGAGAGCATCTCTGACCTCCAAGGTCCAGGGTCAGGGTGGTTCACTGTGGCCTTCAGAGGTGCTGGCATCGGATGCAGTCTCCATCGCACCACCTGAACCCCCATAGGCTGCCCCAGCACCCCCGTTTCCCACTGAGGATGCTGGGCTCAAGGCCTTCATCAGGGAAGGAAGGAAGTTCAAGGCCCAGGCCCCAAGAGCAGGCCTCTACCATGCTTGTCACTTGCTCCCTGGATGGCTCTGCAAGGGACTAGAGTGCCCAACCTTCCCCAACAGCAAGGCGGCCCCACCAGAGCCAGGCTCAGATCAGCACTGGGGAGGCAGAGAGGTCCAGGCCCAAGGGAGCCCGTGGCCTGACATCTGTACCCAGGGAGGCCACAGGCGTGGTGACAGTGGCTATAGCTGCCACTGTGCTATAAGAGATGCATTTAGTTTGGCCCCAAGGGTCTTTATCCCCAGCTCTGTCCCTCAAGGGCACTTCACTTTGGATGAAGGAGGCCTCTGTGGGGCCACATGCATCCCGGGAAGAACCCCAGTGCCCTGTATAGACAAACTCACTCTCTAGAGCAGCTGTTCTCAACCCATGGGTCACAACCCATAGGAACTGCAGCATTAGAAAGGTTGAGAACCACTGCTCTAGAGCCTGGTCAAGCCCATTTTGCACTAGACACAAAACTCAGGGAGTGTGCACCTGTGGTGCTCAGACGGCATCCAAGCACAGAATCCTCCCACTCCCCAGGGCTTTGTAGCTGTGGGGCAAATTAGCTTTTAATGTGCGGAAATCATCTTTCAGGGGAGGAATAAGGCTGCTGGGGAAATATTTTTCAACAGTGCTGGTCCTTGTTTTTAGAAGACTTCTAGAGAACACAAGCAGTTAAAATGGGACGCATCATTACATGGCATCTGCTGGAAAGCAACGAGTTAACTAATTCCAAAAAAAACAAAAATTTTGTTTCACCTACAATGAGAAAAAAGGTGGCAGGACTTTGGGACTAACTCACCCAGCCTTACCATTATACTGTTAAGTAAGGATAAAACAAAAAGAAAAATTGTCCTGAGTTGCTGAAGCTGTCATTGTGTTCTGCTGGTCTTCATTAAGAAAGACGGGTCCAGCTCGGTGCCTCTAACTCAGCGTTTAGGACGCCAGCCACATACACTGGAGCTGGCAGGTGTGAACCCAGCCCAGGGCTACCAAACAACAATGACAACTGCAGCCAAAAAATAGCCAGGTGTTGTGACGGGCACCGGTAGTCCCAGCTTGAGAGTCTGAGGCAAGAGAAGTGCTCAAGCCCAAGAGTTTGAGGTTGCTGTGAGCTGTGATGCTACAGCACTCTAATGAGGGCAACATAGTGAGACTCTGTCTCAGAAAAAAAAAGAGAGAAAGATGGATCCAATCTTCCAACGTGAACACAACTAACAGCCAGGAAACCCTCGCCTAAGAGAACATCTCCTTCAGACCATTGACAGGTTGTGGTCAATAAAAATCTCTCATTCCTGGCCACCAGTCTCTCCAATCAAATTCCACGACTGGATAAACTGGGTCACCACACACATGCAGCCCTGAACCTATCCACAACCTACAGTCTCAACCAGAGTTGCCAGGCGTCAGCTGCAGAACAAAACTTGCCCTGTCCCTGGGAAGAGTGAGCCAAAGAAGAAAGATCAGCCCCTCACTGCAAGATCCATTTCTTTCTGCAATTAGAAGTTGTTTTCATTCTTTGATAATACCTAAGTCGCAGAATGCCTGCTGCGAGCCATTCCTACGTTTTATCCATGAATTAGTTCTCACATGTGCTTCAGGCACAAGAAAAATGAAGCAAGTCCTACTATTGTCCCATTTTACAGATGGGGAAACTGAGTCTCAAGTTTTACAACCCCCAAGGTCCCACAGCTAGGAAACGGGGGAGCTAGGATTCCAGCTCAGCTCTGGCCGCTGACTGCAGTGCGTCCATCCACAGTGGTTTCTTAGTATATATGTGGGAAAAGAGCTTAGTATATATGTGGGAAAAGAGCTTTTCCTGCCCAGAAAATCAAGAAAGTGGCATTTGTTTTAGGGTCCTAATGTTTTTTTAAGATTATACAAACTTTTTCCTAAATCTTCACAGTAAGTACACAGTGAGCACACAAAAGGTGCCAGAAGTAACGGGGACTTAGCATAGCAGGGAAAAGGTAATTCTGATAAATTCACTGAAATTTCCCGTTGCCCCTACATGGCCTCAGCACACCTTCCCACCTCCAGGTGCAGACCCTCGACCCACAGGAATGTGGGCAGTCATGGCGGCAACAGCCCTGAGTCTCAGCTGCTGAGCAGCACCCAAGCTGAGCCCAGATAAACTCCCCTACGATGCTCCAGTGCCATCCTGCTCTCTACATGTCACAGCCAGAGTGCCAAAGCTCCCCAAGGCCTCCTCCTTTGCCCAGATTCTCCCACCAGCAAGGGGCAAAACCGTCACTGGCACCCTATCCGTGCAACTCCTAAGCCAGCTTCCCCAGAAGGGCCCAGAAGCAGCCTCCTGTCCAGCCCTGGCCATCCTGCCATTCATCCCAGCCCTGGGGCAAGTCTTGTCAGCAGTGTGTCCAGCAGGTGTGTCTCATAACTGGCATGGGTTGGCAGCACCACCCCACCCTACTGAAGACCCGGGCTGCAGCATACTAGAAACCTCACCCGCAGGCAGCTGCTAAGTTTAGCAGAGCTCCCACCCCGTGCCTGGCCCCAGACTCTCCTAATGGGCCTGTTTGACCTCTCCTTGGCCACCAGCACCAGACCACCAGCTCTGTCCTGCCTGTCCACCTTGTCCACCTGCCAGGGCCCAGATTAACACCCACAGTGCAGCCATGCGTTCTCAGAACTGACTGCACAGGAGGCGGTAGGCCACTGTGTCACCACATTCAACCTCATGGGACTTTCGCCACAGCTCTATAAAGTACCCATGTTTATGGTCCCATTTTACAGATGGAGAAGTTGGAGGTTTAGAAATAGCAAAGCAACCTGCCCTCTGCCCCTAATCTAACACACAACAGAGCTGAGAGTCCGCCCAGGTGTCCTACCCTGAGCCCATCGTCCTGCCCACCTCTCCCATGGTGATGTTGTGTGGAGCCTGTTACAATTTGATGGAGAGATGAGACTCGAGGACTCTCATTCTCCTCACATGCTCAGAGTGGCAGGGCCAGTAGGACTGCCCTTGTCCCACCCGCAGACGTCGCTGCCGTTAGCACAGAAGTGGGGGGAGCACCTGCATGTCTCCTGTGTGCCCTCAGCAGAACCCCAAGATTGAGTCAACACTGTGTCTTCCCCAATGGACCCCAAGTCACCGAGAAGACGCACAGCCCTGAGGACCCCACCCCAGAAATGAAACAGGGTGGGCCAGATGCAGGGAGGGCACCCAAACAGCTGCACATCTGAGCAATTCGGTTTCAGGAAGTTCAGAAGGAAACACTGTCCTGGCCTGTCCCCTCTCTGGGAAGGAAACCTGAGAGCCAGGAAAGCCCTGGGGACTGTCCAGCCATTGTAAGCCCAGGTTGGCCATAGAGCCCTGGGGACCATCCAGCCGTCGTAAGCCCAGGTTGGCCATAGAACCCTGGGAAACCGACCAGCCTGTCATAAGCCCAGGTTGGCCATAGAGCCCTTGGTGCAGACCAAACCTCTGCAAAGCCCAGTCTGTGTAAGGGGAGAAGGAGCCAGCAGGACATCCTGGCTGTCCCTCACCCAGGCAGACGAGGCGTCACCTCCTGAGTGCTCTCAGGAAGCAGGTTCCCCACTGCAGCGCTGCTGTCCCAGCACCTCAGAAGCCTGGGCCTGGAGTCTGAAATTCTAGAAGCCCTCCACTGGGCAGCGGGTGGGGGAGGGGTGTCACTGGCCCCCTGGAGAGACTCTCCACCTGCTTCCTGGCCATGGATCAGAGTGTCCCCATGGGCTGAGCCCCAGTCCATGTAGCTCCCACAGGCAGAAGTGGAGGTCCCAGTGCCCACTCTGCTCAGCCGTCCAGACCCCGGGAAAGCAGGCCTTCCAGTTGGACACTGCTGGACACTGCAATGACACTGCAGGGTCAGGGTGTCTCTAATTTAGGTCAGGAGGGGTCTTCCTGATGCACCATGCAGTGGCCAGCTCTGCCCTCCAAGTCTTTTGAGTGTGGCCACCCCCTTCCCAGGGTGGCCCTCAGACATAGGAAAGGAGAAGTCTTCATGTCTCCACAAGCCCCGGGTCAAGGCTGGCCAGAGCCACGTGTCCTCCCCAGCCTGGCACCCTGGAGACACAGGGCCCTGAGACAAGGGCGGCCACTGCCATCCCCACATGGCCTAAAAACAGCAGCAGGTCTGGCCCCTCCCTTCCCACAGACCACAAACGTCCTTTAGGATGGTGGCACAGGCTCCTGACCATCACAAGCCGTGACCACTTGGGAACACCGTCCAGTCCCTGATGGGGCAGCAGTGTGGGCACGGGGCCCTGCTTACCTCAAACACCTCCTCATCCAGGATCCGAGTGCCGAACACGATGATGCCGTTCACGTCTATCATGGGGTGGTCGCTGCGGTCCAGGAATTTGGTGGCCTTCTTTTTACAGTCAAGGATCAAGGTGACATTTTTCCTGTGAACGCTGAGAGCAATTCTGTGCCACCTGCAAAGAAAAGAGACAGCCTGGTGGTAAAGAGGGGCTTTTATCACTGACGCCAATCCAGGTGGCTTCGCTGAAAATCCCTGGAGACATAGGAGGGGTCTACGCCCTACACAGCTGCAACAGGCCTCAGCACGTCAAAGCCCAGCCTCTGGGGTACAACAAGTCCGGGCACAGATCCCAGCAATACCATGTGCCATCGTGAGACTGTCTCAAAGTCCGAAAACCTCAGAATTCTCGTCTCTCAGGTTGAAAGGACGGTTGTCTGAACCTGCGAGCTCCTCGGGATGCCCTAGTGCGGGGACGAGTGTGGAGCTCAGAACTCTGGCGTGTGCGCCCAGTGCCAGCTGCCCCAGCACCGGTGGAGTGGCAGGGAGGCAGCCATCACATTCTGACACTGGCAGGAGACTGCAAGTCCTGTACGTGTCATCTGAACCCTGATGACAACCTAGAGTCTTCCGGACAAGATCAAATTTTCACAGGAAACGGCAGAATGAGTCTGAGCAAGGAACACGAATCTCATCCTCAAGGTCTTCACGCAGGACCTCAGATGCATTCCCCGTGGAGAAGGTGATTTCACACCACGAGCACCGAGGCGTGCACCCAGCACAGAACTCTGGCAAGACTTCCCTTTGTTTTTATTCTCCTTCACTCCCACATCTAACGCGTCTGTACCTTGAAGGCACCTTAAATCAGGGGCATCCAATCTTTCAGCCTCTCTGAGTCACACTGGGAGAAGAGGAGCTGTCTTGGGCCACACATTAAATACATAAGCACTAAAGAAAATTGAAAAGCAAAAAAAAAAAAAAAAAAAAAAAACACTGATGCGTAATTTCTGTGATAGCGCAGACAGTCTTTTAGAATCGTCAAACAAGTCCCAAGTTTGCAATCACTAACATAGAAATGTACGCATATCTAAGCAATAAAATGTGTTCGGGTTTTTTAAATTTTTTTATTAGACATGTATAAGTGGGCAACACAAAACTAGTGGGATACCTGACATTATACTTGAGAAGCTAACGCATCAATATCTGGTTTGAGGGAAGTAGTTCCAATTCTCAGTGAGTTCTCAAGGTCCTCATCAGATGTTTCGGTTCTAGTTTTACTCTTAATGTGCTTCATTCTTGAAAATACTTGCTCACAAAAATGCAGGGGCTGCCAAAAAGCAGTGACATGAATAAGGTGTGATTGGGAAGCGAGGGATATTTGTCTCTGAGAAGACAGGACCTAGAAAAGTCCAGTAAAGAGACGTGATCAGATTTTTCTTTAGTTGAATGTCAGACTGTAGCTCTGTGCATTCCATTTGAAAATTGGCAGGTAACATATTTATGTCAACTGCAAATAGAGACACAAATGCACAGAAACATTGATTATTTTCCCAGAAATCTTGAAATGTGTTTTCAAATTCTTGTGTCAAATTGAAAGCAAGGCTGCCTATTTTTCCAAATGCATAAAATTATTTGCCTTAATTCGAGCTTGCCATAATTTCAGTTTCATTTGTAATGCTGTTATGGTTTTCAATGTATGCTGTTTTCATTTGTATGCTGTTATGGTTTGTAATGCTGTTATTGTTCTGCAACACATTGGTTTCGACCTTGAAGATGCATGTGTAACTCATTTAAATGAGTGGTTAAATGCACTAAAAATGCTTCTATAAACCAGTGTTCATCATCACATTCTGGCACAAATTTGGTTTTGGATACCATAAACAACTTTGATAACACGTCACAAATCAAAAAATCTTTTCAACATTTGGCCTCAACTTAGCCATCTTACTTCTAAAAAGTAAATGTTCATAGTACGTGAACAATGTAAATGTTCAATGTAAATGTACCATAGTAACATACTTTTAAAGAATTCCTGTAATTGGAGAGGATTCAATCCCTTGCCCCTTATGAAATTCAGTCTTGATGACGATTTGCATGATGTTATCCACTTTTAAAGATTTTGCACATAAGTTTTCTTGAGGTTCTATGCAATGCTCCTTCACCAGACACGAGTTTGGGGTAGCAGTTGCATGGTCTTCTATTGACTCTACAAGTCTCTCTCCTTCACCCTCCATCGCCAGAGCACCATCAATAACTACACCAGGTATATTGACGATGGACAAAGAAAATCACCTTAACATCTTTCTACTGTGTCCCATAAATCTCATTTTAGCTGTGTCCTTAATGGCACTAAGGAAGCCATCTCTTCAGTGACATTCTACTCATCATCCATACCTCTAATAAAAACGGAAAGTTGAGCTGTATTTGTAGCATCAGTGCCAAAGCATGAAATTTAAAATCAGCAGCTATACTCTCCCAACATTCTTTCAGTAGATTTTCCAATTTCTTTAATTTGCCTGGCTATAGTCTGGTGAGATGAACTGATTTTAGAAATAGCCACCCTTTTTTTCAGGGCAAATGATACCTACCAGGCTTTCCATACATTGCTTAATAAACTCACCATCAATAAATGATAGTTTTGCTGTTAAATATGCTACCACATAACTAGCTTTTACAGTGGAATCCATCTGACTTATAACTTAAAAAAAAAAAATTCTGTTGAGAACACAAACTTTTTTCAGTTCTGCTGTTTTGTCCTTACAGGACAATCCTTCACACCCATTGGACCGGACAGTGTGTTTTTGCATATACTGCCTTTTCAAATTATAGTCTTTGAAAACCTGCACAAATTCTCTACAAATTAAACAGACCTGCTTACTATTTGCTTCAGTAAAAAAGTAGTGATCTATCCACTTCTCATGGAACAATCATCCTTCATCTGTAATTTTTCTTTCTTCGTGCTCTGTTTTCTTTTGAGATATAGAAGCCATTCCGGGATTAAAAAATAATGATAAATAAGGGACTATTAATTTACTTTTATTATGAAAGTTAATTGGCAGGAAACTAGAAACATGTTGGGCCCATCCACATCCCAGCTGTGAGTGTAGGTGAAGCCAGGCTGACTGTAAAGCAGGCGGGGGTGGTAAGGGTGGAGAAGTCCTCAGGAAATGCAGGGGTCGGGAGGTCGCTGTGCGAGGCAGCGCCAAGGTGTGGAAGTACTTTAATCAAATAAGAACATTCACCTGACTCCTAAATAACATCAAATACCCAACATTGCAAAGGTAGCTGAAATATTATTGGCAATCGCTGCCTGGCCAAGTCACCCCGAGCACATGTGACATCTGATGGTGTCAGTTTGACTGAGCTTGGAAGACAACACATAGGAAGCCGGACACCGTGTAAAGCTGAAATCTCACGTGTGTACAAACAGCGAGAGCGCGTGTATGTTTACTTTATGTGACGTTGCGACGTGACGTCATCTACAAATTTCATGCTCGAGAACCACCCAATCGAGTTCTACCAAAATATCACAAAAAAATTCTCATAATGTTAGGCAGTGCCTATGGTTCAAGGAGTAGGGTACCAGCCCCATATACTGGAGGTGGTGGGTTCAAACCTGGCCCCGGCCAAAAACTACAAAAAAAAAATAAACAAACAAACAAAATTCTCATAATGTTTTTGTTTGTTTGTTTGTTTTTAAATTTTTATTAAATCATAATTGTGTACATTGGTGCAATCATGGGGCACAATGTGCTGACTTCATATACAATCTGAAATATCTTCACTGAACTATTTAACATAGCCTTCATGGCCTTTTAATCACTATATGAAGACATTTATATTCTACATTTAGTAATTTTCACTTGTACCCTTCTAAGATGCACCCACCATAAGTGTGATCGCACCAATCACCCTCCCTCCATGTATCCTCCCCCTTATCCAATTTTTTGTTTGTTGTAAAGGTGGAAATGACAAAGATCTATTCATAACCAGCCTGTAGCCAGACTCCCCAGGGCCTGTTTTCAAATAGGCCTTCACAGTGACCTATAAAGACTTGTATGAAAACTAACATAACTTCCAACAGCTTAAGGCCACATTCCCAGGATGGCCCCGGCTTTTTTAAAGTACCTGAAGGATTCCAGAAGCATTTACTGTTCACCCCAGGCAACACCTGAAGCCAGGGCCACCGTCTCCCAGCCTCCATGGAAGGGCAGGCAGCTGACTCTGGTGAGCACCAGTCAGCACCCAGACGGGCTGCACACATGTCCAGCCTTCTTGCCTTGTGTAGTTTTGTAGCTCCCTGATGCTCTTGAGTCCCCACCTGCCCTCTCTTCATGCCCGTTCTCCCTTTAAACACCCAATCATGTCTCAACAGATCAAAGTGTTCAGTTCATGCCGCTCCTCCCCCCATGGCCGTGGCGCAGTACTGATCAGCTCTGCCCCTGGTGCTGTGCTGTCTGGCTGTACCTCTAATGGGAACGGCACTTTTGTCAGCTTTCCATGACTCCAAGCTGAAACAAAAAGTCTGTATTGTAACTCTGGTTTATTTACATGTAAATACAGTGTTTTTCCTGTTTGTTAGTTAATCCTGCATTTCAATTCAAATATTCTTTACTATCCACTCAATTACAGTAGCAGAGAACACTTGATAAATCAAATGTGTCACCAGCATAGCCCCAAGTCGTAAGAGCTCTGCTTGCTGAGAGCATCTAACTGATGCAGAGATAATCAGCAAGTCCTCTGTGATGTCAGGCTTCCTAACGCTTCAACAGAGTGGGAGCTGAAAGTCATCCTTGAACTTACCTAATATCATTCATTTTCTAACTAATACAGAAAAGGGAAGCTTTATGCTTCCTGAACATAAAAGAAAGCGAAGTGACTTTTATTTTATTTCCAAGATCCATCAAGTTCAGCTTTCCCATCCACCGCAGAAGAGTTATATCTCTCTGCATATTTACTAAGAGCCTGGAATTTTAGCCTTCCGTTTCTCACATCTGAGTGGCTCTCAAAAGAGCAGTGGTTGATGAAGCAACATGCCAGTTTCAGTGACTGGCAGATATAAAGCGAAATGCTTTCAGGGAAGTCAGCTGAAATGCTTGCGTTCTCAACACGATCATTTGAAGGTTGGAAATATAAAGTTAATAAAAGCACAGTGGAGGGTGTTCTGCCATGCACTTTGTTTTATTTCATCTGAGTAGAGCCTGTCCTGTGAAATTACAGTAAAGTATCGTGCTTATTCCCTGATAAATTCCAATTTACATGAGTTTATAACTTAGTGCTGAGACTTCAAGATGGGCTTCAATTTCCAAGGCAGCATAAGCCCAGAAGCGAGATTTAAAATGACTTGTCTTTGTTATAGAATTCAAAGGAGAGAAAAAAATGGAATAGAATTATTCTTAACTGCATCCTTTTTTTTCTGATAAAATATATTCCTATAACTAAAAATATGGGCTGGCACATTGAATGTAGTATTGCAAGTCATTTCCACATATTGTGTGCTGCAGGGCCTTTGAATATGGTGTTAAAATAATAGCTTGTATAATAATAAAACTCAGAATAGCCTGAAATACTGTCAATGGAAAGAATCTTACTTTCCTCTCAATCCACCAGCATAATAGCTCATGAAAAAAACATGATAAGGTGACATATTGTAAATAATGTAATTGCAGTTTCAAAAAAAATCTATGTATGGCCTTTAAAGATAAGTGACATAAACACCTCCTTAGAGTAAAACAGTAAGATTGAAGAAAGAAAGATTAATTCTAAGAGCAATACTCTTCTGCCATGAACTGAAACACAGCTCTAAATCTACGATGCCTGCCTGCAATTTGAATTAAACTCTGTGGAAGGGCTCAGGCAGACTCTGAACATTTTGGTAATTAGGCACATCCACAGAGAAAGAGGACGTCAACCAAATCCATTTCTTAGGTGGAATTCAAACCACTTTAAAGGCAATGATAAAAATATTTCTGATCGTTGAGTTCATAATTACTCTTTAAGGAATGGATTTAGTATGTGAAATAATTACAAATATTAACAATTTCTCCTATTTATTAATCTTATTTATGAGAGGCTGACTCCTGCAGGTCTGGTTGTCACCTCTGTGTCTGCCGTTCACAGACGTGTGCTGAGCGAATGTGCAAACATGCCAACACCTTCAGCATTTCCACACGCATTTAGGTTGGAGCACACCTGTTTTCCTTTGCACCTTCTCTGAATTATATCTCAGATACCTGTAATATATGCTAGAAGAATCCTGCTGATAATTTTCATCCCTGAATGAAATACAGGCATACCTCGTTTTGTCATGTTTCACTTTATAAAACTTGGAAGGTGTTATGTTTTTGACAAATTAAAGGTTTGTGGTGGCTCTGGGTCTGGGTAAGAGCCATCTTTTGATAGTATGACTCACTTCATATCTCAGTGGGACATTTTGGCAATTCTTGCAATATTTCAAAAATGTTTCATTATTATCATGTCTATTATAGTGATCTTTGGTCTTACTATTGTAACTATTTTGGGGTGCCATGAACCACACACATGAAGATGGTGAACTTAATTGGTTAGTGCCATGTGTTCTGATTACTCCCCCTACTGGACGGCTCCCCACCTCTCTCTCTGCCTCCCTGGTTCCCAAAACCAGAGGATATTGAAATTAGGCCAATTAATAATCCTACAAAGACCTTTGCCAGTTCAAGTGAAAGGAAGAGTCACACATCTCTCACTTGAAATCAAGAGCTAGAAATGATGAAGCTTAGCAAGGAAGATGTGTTGAAAATCAAGGCAGGCCAAAAGCTTTTGCATCAATCAGCCAGTCTGTGAACCCCAAGAAAAAGGTCTTAACAGAAATGAGAAGTGCTCCCTCCCTGAGCACAGGAGAGTTAGGATGTTAGCATCCTGGATAAATCACACCAGCTACAACATTCCCGTAAGCCAGAGCCTAAGCTCAAGCCAGGCCCAGCTCTTTAATTCTGGGAAGGCCTGGAGAGGTGAAGAAGCTGCAGGAAAAGTGTAGAGCCAGTAGATGTTGGTTCCTGAGGTTTAAGGAAGGAAGCCTTTTTAAAAATTTTATGGATCGAATGGTTACAAGTGCAGTTTAGTCACATGGATATGTTATGTGGTGGCAGAATCTGGACTTTCTGTGCAGCCATCACCTGGTTCGTGAGTCTAGGACTCCTGAGGCAGCTTCCGAGCCCTCACCCCACCGTCCTGCCACCTCCAATGTCCACTGCTCTACTCCCTCTGTCCTGTGTACAAAATATTTAGCTCCCATTTATAAACGAGAACATGTGATGTTTAACTTTCTACTCTCAGTTATTTAACTTCCCTTAAGATACTGCATTTGGAATTGGATGGCCTCCAGTTCCATCTATGTTGCTGCAGAAACAAGATCTCATTTGTTTTTAAGGACGCACCCACTGAGTGGGTACACGCGCTGCTTTTCTCACCCGGTCATCCCCTGATGGACACTCTAGTTGCCCCTTTATCTGTCACTGTGAGCAGTGCTGCATAGACACCGGTATCATTTTGGTATACGTGCAATCCTCAGGTTAAGAATGACCCAACTTACAGTGTTTCATGCTTACAGATGGGCTCCCTACAACCCCCATAAAGATAATTTATAATTGAAGAGTTAAATTAATAATTGGGGAACTGGTTTCCTCTGCATGTAAACAAAACTGCCTTGGGTAAGTGTGTCGCGGGTGCAGCATCTGCGCTGGCGGCCAGCCGGCTGTCTGCACGGTCATTTACACACAGCATCACTTCTCTCTTCACTTTTTAATCCAATTTTGTGAGTTTGTGTTTACACTTATGACCATGCCTCCAAAGCAAAGGTCCAGGTGAGCCTGCAGTGAAGAGAAAGATGACCGCAGGGAAAATGAAAGTAGAAATAATTAAGCATTTGGAGCCAGGCCAAATGTCACCATTCATTGGTGAAGCTTTGGGCTTTGGTGGATTAACTGTGGGAACGGTTGTAAAGTATAAAGTGAGATTACTGGAACCCATGACAGGCGCGTTCCAATGAAAACAACAACTCTTCCTGTGCAGTAGAGTGGACTGATTATTGAAACGAGAGGTTTTAATGATTTGGTTAGAAGATCAAAATAAGCCCAACATTCCTGCGAGCCTGGTGTCGTTACACCATTAGGGGAATGTTAGCCTTTAATATTCTTTTCTGAAATTTCTACTCTTACCAACTTAAAATTTTATGTGAGTTTGTTTTATGTTCTTTGTTGAAATTGAAAGACAGAGGACAGCGCACAGTATTTTCTGTAACTTAGTACAGCTCAGATATATTTTATTATTATTACAATACATGCTATATTATTAATACCCACACATAAGCCATTATAGTATTGTTATAATTATTAATGTATATACGCTGTTCATCAGGGATCTGAGTTATGTACAAAACCAGCCAAAAGGTGTTCTCAGGAGTGTATCTCTTCTGTAACCTGAGACCACATGTAATACTTTTTTTCCCTTTTGGTATATACCCAGTAATGGGATTGTTGAGATTAAATAGATCTATTTTTAGTGCTTTGAGAAATTTACGCACTGCTTTCCATAGAGTTGCTATGGAACCTCTAATTTACATGACCACCAAAGAAGTGTAAATGTTCCCTTTTATATGCATACTCACCTGCATATGTTGTTTTTTGACTTTATAATAATGGCCATTCTGACTGGTATAGAGATGATGTCTCTTTCTGGGTTTGATTTGCTTTTTTCTGATGATTAGTGATGTTGAGGATTTTTTCATGTATTTGTCAACTGCTTGTATGTCTTCTTTTGAGGTTTTGTGAGATGCACAGTTTGCAAATATTTTCTTTAATTATGTAGATTTTCTGTTTATTCTCTTGTTGTTGTTCTGTTTTGTTTTGAGACAGAGTCTCACTGTGTCACCCTTGGTAGAGAGCTGAGGTGTCGATCTAGCTCACATCAACCTCAAGCTCCTGGGCTCAAGCGATCCTTCTGCCTCAGCCTCCTGTGTAGATGGAACTGCAGGTGCGCACCACAACACTGGCTAGTTTTTCTACATTTAGTAGAGACAGGGTCTTGCTCGTGCTTTGGCTGCTCTCAGAACACCTGAGCTCAAGCTGTTCCTCCACCTTTGCCTCCCAGATTGCTAGGATTACAGGTGTGAGCCACCATGCCTGGCTGATTGTCTATTTAATTTGTTGATTAATGAGGCTCAATAACACTATTGCTTATAGTCACTTATGCTCAGTGAAAGAAATAATAATCAGCAGGGTATAAGCTTTTAGTGTTATTAAGTCTAATTTGCCTATGTTTCCTTTTGTTACCTGTGCTTTTGAAGGCTTAGTCATAAATCCTTTGGCTAGGCCAATGTCTAGAAAAGGTTTTCTAGGTTTTCTTCTAGGATTTTTATAGGTTCGAGTCTTACATTTAAGTCTTTAATCTATTTTGAGTTAATTTTTATATTTATAGGGAGACAAGGGACCACTTTCATTCTTCTCCATATGACTATCCAATTTGTACAGCATCATTTATTTATTTATTTTTTATTGTGTTTATTATTAAATCATAGCTGTGTACAATAGTGCAATCAAGGTGTACAATGTGCTGGTTTCATATACAATCTGAGCTATTTTCATCAAACTGATTAACAAAGCCTTCCTGGCATTTTCTCAGTTATTATATGAAGAGCTTTGTATTCTGCATTTAGTAAGGTTCGTCTGTACCCTTCTAAGACGCACCGTAGGTGTGGCCCCACCAATTACCCTCCCACCACCCCAAGCTCACCCCTCCCCTCACCTCCCTTGCTCCTTTCCCCATATTCTTGTGCTATAGTTGGGTTATACCCTTCCTATGAAAGCTACAAATTAGCTTCATAGTAGGGCTGAGTACATTGGATACTTTTTCTTCCATTCTTGAGATACTTTGCTAAGAAGAATATGTTCCAGCTCCATCTATATAAACATGAAAGAGGTAAAGTCTCCATCTTTATTTAAGGCTGCATAATATTCCATGATGTACATGTACGGCGCACGGCCTACAGACACATGAAAAAATGCTCACCATCCTTAATCATCAGAGAAATGCAAATCAAAACTACTTTGAGATATCACCTAACTCTAGTAAGATTAGTCACATAAAAAAATCCCCAAACCAGAGACGTTGGCGTGGATGTGGAGAAAAGGGGACACTTCTACACTGCTGGTGGGAATGCACACTAATATGTTCCTTTTGGAAGGATGTTTGGAGAGTACTTAGAGATCTAAAAATTGACCTGCTATTCGATCCTATAATTCCTTTACTAGGTATATACCCAGAAGACCAAAAATCACATTATAACAAAGACATCTGTACCAGAATGTTCATTTCAGCCCAATTCATAATTGCTAAGTCATGGAAGAAACCCAAGTGCCCATCGATCCACGAATGGATTAATAAATTGTGGAGCATCATTTATTTAATAGAATATCCTTTCCCCAGCCTAGGTCAAAGATCAGTTGGTTGTATGTGTTTGATCCTCTTTCTGTGTTCTCTATTTATTCCATTGATCTACGTGTCTGTTTTTATATCAGTACCACATTGTTTCAGTTACTATAGCCTCATGGTGTGTAATTTGAGGGCAGGTAACATGATACCTCCAGCTTTGTTCTTTTTGTGTTGAATTGCTTTGGCTATTTCTGTTGTCTTGGTTCCATATAGATTTCAGAATTTTTTTCTAATTCTGTGAAAAATGATGTTTTGATAAAAACTGGATTAACTCTCTAGATTGCCTTGGGCGGTACTGTCTTTATAACTGTATTGATCCTTCCCATCCTCGAGCATGGAAAGCTTTTCCATTTGTTTGTGTCATTTAATTTCTTTCATCAGTTTTTGACAGTTTTCCTTTTAGAGATCTTTCACCTCCTTTGTTAAATATATACATAGGGGGGTTTGTTTGTTTGTTTGTTTTATTTTGTTCCAGTTTTTTGTAGCTATTGTAAACAAGATTGAGTTCTTAATTTAGTGCTTAATCTGATTATTATTGATACATAGAAATGGTAGTGATTTTTGGACATTGGTTTTGTAGTTTGAGACTTTGCTGAATTTATTTATCTTTTTTAAAGTCCTTTTGGAGGACTTGTTAGGGTTTTCTAGGTATAAAATTATAAAATCAGCAAACCCAGATCACTTGAGTTTCTATTTCCAGTTTGGATGCCCTTTATCTCTTTCTGTTGCCTGATTGTTCTGTCTGGGGCTTCCAGTACCATGTTGAAAGGGAATGGCGAATGTGGGGACCCGTGTCTGGTTCTAGGTCTGAGAGGAAATGTTTTCAGCTTTTCCCCATTCAGTATAACGTTGGCAGTGTGTTTGTCATGGATGGCTTTTCTTATTTGGAGGATTGTTCCTTCTAAGCCTTGTTTTTTGAGGATTTTTATGATGGAGGGATGCAGACTTTTCTCAAACACTTTTTCTATCTCTATTGAGATGATCATATTGTTTTTGTTTTTAAATTTGTTTATACGGTGAGTCACATTTATTGATTTTCACATCTTGAAACTTCCCTACATCCTTGAAATAAAACCCACTTCATCATAGTGTATTACCTCGCTGTTGCACTATTGAATTTGGTGTGCTAGTTTGTTTGTTTACTCTTATGGGGATCCTGTTCTTGCTGGCTTGTTAGTATTTTGTTAGGGTTCGTACATCTATGGTCATAAGGGATATTGGTCTGTGGTTTCCTTTTTCGTTTTGTTCTTGCCTGACTTGATATTGGCTTTGTGGAATGAGTTAGTGAGGATTCTCCCCTCAGTTTTTGGAACAGTTTCAAGGGTTGATACCAGATCTTTGCACATCTTGTAGAATTCAGCTTTGAGTCTTTCTATTCCTAGGGGAATTTTCTTGGAAGATTTTTTATTATTGAGTCAATCTCATTACTCATTAATCCTGTTGAGGATTTCTATTTCTTCCTGGGTCAGTATTGGGAAGTTGTATGTTTGCAGGAATTTATTCATTTCCTCTAGGTTTCCTAATCTGTGGTGGTAGAGATGTTCAGAGTAGTCTCTGACTTCTGTGTTATTATAGTATCTGTCAGAATGTCTCCTTATCCATTTCTCATTGTTCTTATTTTAATATTCTCTCTTCTTTTCTTGGTTAATCTATCTAAAGGTCTATAAATTTGTTTATTTTCAAAGAACCAACTTTTCATTTTGTTGATGCTTTCTATCTTTCTATCATTTTTGTCTCAATTTTGCTTAGTTCTGCTCTGATTTTTATTATTTCTGTTCTTCAGGTCAGCTAGCTTGTGGGGTTTTTTTAGTTCCTTTATGTGCTATATTAGGTTATTAATTTGTGATCTTTCTATCTTTTTGATAAACTTCCCTCTTCCTACTACTTTTGCTAAATCCCAGAGGTTTGGGTATGGTGTGGCTCTATTTTTGTTTCTTTCAAAATATTTTTAAAATTCTGTCTTGATTTTTTCATTGGCTCAAAGGTCATTAGAGCAAGATGTTTGATTTCAATATAATTGTATAGTTTTAAGAGTTTACCTTAAGTTTTGCTTTTATTTCACTGTGATCTGAGAAGATACTTGCCATGTTCTTTTTTTCTTTTTAATTTATCGAGTCTTATTTTGTGGCCTAATATATTGTTTATTTTGGACAATATTCCATGACACAATTATATATTTTGCAGGTGTTGGGTAGAATGTTCTGTAAGTGTCTATTATCCAATTTAAGTTGTATTCCTTTATTGATTTTTTGTCTTGTTGATCTGTCTAGTGTTGTTAGTGAGTTATTAAAGAATTATTGAATTATTCCAATAATTCTCCTGGAATTATTGTATTGTTGTTTGTCTCTTTTCTTGGGTCTAATATAATTTGTTTTATGAATCTGGACACTCTGGTGTTGGGCACATATATATTGAGGATTGTTTTATCTTCTTGTTGAATTGTTTCTCTGTCATTACATAATGACTTCTTTTGTCTTCTCTTTTTCTACTTTTTTTTTTAATGTAAAGTCTATTTTATTTGTTATAAGTATTGTTACTTCTGTTCCCTTTTGGTTTTAGTTTGTGTGAAATATCTTTTCAAACTCTTTACTTTTGAGTGTATAAGAATCTTTACTAGTTAGGTGAGGTTTTTTTTTTTTTAAACATGATATGGTTGCATTGTTTTTCATCCATTCAACAAATCTGTAACTTTCAAGTGGAGCACTTATTCTGTTTATGTTCAAAGTTGATATGTGAAGTTCTGTTCCTGTCATAATGTTAACTGTTAACTAGATTCTTTTCAGTAGCAATCATGTAATTGTTTTATAAGACCTATGAGTATTATGTTTTCAGGTATTTATGAAGACAAGTATCAACCTTTTGTTTTCATGTTCAGAACTCTCTTGATCATTTTTTGTAGGGTCTTCCTAGTGGTGACTAATTCTCTGGCATTTGCTTGTCCATATAAGGAATAAAAAGAAGTACTTTATTTTTATTCCTTATATGAAATTTAATTTAGCAGGATACAAAAATTTATTGCAGACAGGGTTTCTTTGTTTGTTTGGTTTGGTTTGGTTTTCTTGCTTTTAAGAAGACTAAGAACAGGACTCCAATCTCTCCTGGTTTGTAAGATTTCTACTGAGAAGTTATTCTAATAGGATTTCCTTTATAGAAAATTAGACGTTTTTCTCTTGCTGAGTTTAGGATTTTGTTTCCCTTCACATTGATGTTACATGGTCTGTTGAGTATATGCCTTGGTGAATTTTGTATTTCAGTGTATCACCTTGGTATGCTCTGAGCCATTGGTATCTATGTGCCCAAATCTCTAGTGAGAGTATACTTTTCTTCAATTATTTCCTCAAATATGTTTTCCAAGCTTTTTGCTTTGTCTTCCCCCTTAGGAATAACTATGACTCCTAGGTTTGGTGATTTTACTAGTTCATATTTCTTGAAGATTTTATTCACTTTTTTTTTTTTTTTTGCAGTTTTTGGCTGGGGCTGGGCTTGAACCCACCACCTCTGGCATATGGGGTCGGTGCCCTACTCCTTTGAGCCACAGGAACTGCCTAACTTTTTTTTTTTTTAGTTAAATCATAGCTGTGTACAATAATGCATTTCTGGAGTACAATATGCTGGTTTTACATACAATTTGAAATACATACAACAAACTGGTTAACATAGCCTTCACCACACTTTCTTAATTATTGTGTTAAGGCCTTTGTACAATTCTTTTTCTAAAGGGTTGTCTGATTGAGTTGAGTTAAAAAACCTGTCTTCCAACTCTGAAATTGTTTCTTCTGATTGGTCTACTCCATTATTAAAGCTTTCAATTGTATTTTGTAAGTCATTCCATGAATATTTAATTTCCACAAGCTCTATTTGCTTTTTTATTAAATATTTGTCTCTTTAACACATTTTTCATTTATAGCTTGAATTTTTTTTTAATTCCTTTTTGTTGGTTTTCCAATTTCTATTGGATCTCATTGAGTTTCCTTAAAGATCTACATCTTGAATTATT
>CAUYRH010062035.1:0-52827 GCA_963574655.1 Perodicticus potto
TATAAAGAGAACTATGAAACTTTAAGAAAAGAAATAGCTGAAAATGTTAACAAATGGAAAAATTTACCATGCTCATGGCTGGGAAGAATCAACATTGTTAAAATGTCTATACTACCCAAAGCAATATATAATTTTAATGCAATCCCTATCAAAGCTCCATTGTCATATTTTAAAGATCTTGAAAAAATAGTACTTCGTTTTATATGGAATCAGAACAAACCTCAAATAGCCAAGACATTACTCAGAAATAAAAACAAAGCAGGAGGAATCACACTACCAGACCTGAGACTCTACTATAAATCCATAGTGATCAAAACAGCATGGTCCTGGCACAAAAACAGCGAGGTAGATGTTTGGAACAGAATAGAGAACCAAGATATGAACCCAGCTACTTATTGTTACTTGATCTTTGACAAGCCAGATAAAAACATTCAGTGGGGAAAAAACTCCCTATTTAACAAATGGTGCTGGGTGAACTGGCTGGCAACCTGTAGAACCTGAAACTGGACCCACACCTCTCACCATTAACTAAGGTAGACTCTCACTGGATTAAAGATTTAAACTTAAGACATGAAACTATCAAACTATTAGAAGAATATTGACACGGTGGGGGTGAGGGAAGTGGAGAGCAGACAGAGAAAGAATGAGGGAGGGGTAGGGAAAGGAAGAGCAGAGAGAGGGACAGAGCGAGGGGGGTAGGGTCTTGGGGCCTTGGTGTGTGCTACACCTTTTGGGGGCAAAACACAATTGTAAGAGTGACTTTAGCCAACAAATGCAACCAGTGTAACATGGTTTCTTGTACCCTCAATGAATCCCCAACAATAAAAAAAAAAAAAGAAAAGAAAAAAAAATTTTTATAAAATTACCCAAATTGAAAGAACAAGGAACATCTTAGATTTTAATTCTAATAAATGAACATCTTCTCAAAGGTAAAAAAAAAAAAAAAAAAAAAAATATTAGATGAAAGTGCAGGGAAAACTCTTGAAGGAATTGGCCTGGGTGAATTTTTTATGAGGAGGACTCCCCAGGCAATTGAAGCAGTATCAAAAATACACTACTGGGACCTGATCAAACTAAAAACCTTCTGTACAGCCAGAAACGTAGTAAGTATAGCAAGCAGACAGCCCTCAGAATGGGAGAAAATATTTGCAGATTATGCCTCCAACAAAGGTTTAATAACCCGAATCCACAGAGAACTCCGACATATTAGCAAGAAAAGGACAAGCAATCCCATCTCAGGGTGGGCAAAGGACTTGAAAAGAAACTTCTCTCAGGAAGATAGGCGCATGGCCTACAGGCACATGAAAATATGCTCACCATCCTTAATCATCAGAGAAATGCAAATCAAAACTACTTTGAGTTACCACCCAACTCCAGTAAGATTAGCCCACATGACAAAATTCCAAAACCAGAGATGCTGGTGAGGATGTGGAGAAAAGGGAACACTTCTACACTGCTGGTGGGAATGCACAATGATATGTTCCTTTTCAGATAATTGTGGCTATTTTCTATTAAAACATTAAAACTCAGTTAAGTGGTAGTATTCTTAAAGGTTAGCTGCAATGTGGCATCTGCAACTATATTGTACTAGTTTCCTATTACTGCTGCGGCAAATTACCACAAGCTGGGTGGCTTACGATAGAAATTTACTCTCTCACAGTTCTAAATTCTGATATCAAGTAGGGCTGTACACCCTATGGAGGCGCCAGGGGAGATTCTGACTGCCTCTTTTATCTTCTGGTGCCTGTCGGCATTCTTTGACTTGTGACTTCATCATGCTAATCTGTTTTGTGATCGTATTGCCTTCTTTTCTGTTTATGCAATATACTGCTGCTTTGCTTTTTATAAAGACTCCAGTCATTGGATTTAAGACCCACATAGATAATACAGAATATGCATCTCCTCTCAAAATCTTTAACTTAATCACATCTTTTACATGTAATTTACCTTTTTTTAAAAAAAAAGTATAAAGTTAATACTTACAGGTTCTAGGGATTAAGACATGGACATATCTTTTTGGGGGCCACCATGCACCCCACTGCACATTCGTGTATCAATGGCCTTGTCCTACTGTATTGCATTAAAATTCATTAATTCATCTTGTACTCTGCATGGCCTTTTACTATGCATGACATCGTGCACTAGTTATTTGGAAAATACTGACTCATCAAGTTATGGGGATCTTTCAAATATTGATGTATTTTATTACATAGTATCAAATGTCAGTTAATATCACCACCAAAGTAATCTGAATAATCTTTAAAGATTGGGAAGGTGTATGATGGCAGATGTAAGTTTTCTAAAATTCTAATTTTCACTTGAAAGCCCCAATTTTATCATTGGCAGCAAATCTAGTCAGTTCTTTTCCTTGAACAGAAGCTTTACTTTGCTCATTATTAAGAAATTTTGAACCCAAGCCCCAAATCTGAATAAATATAATTTGTTTGCCTGTCATTCTTTCAAGGAAAAATAATGTTGTATGAAAAAGTAGCTAGTTCAGCTTGCAAGTCAGACAATTGCATGAATGCTTTTCCCAGAGGCAACCATTATACTTTAGTATGCAGCCAAGAACTATGTGTGATTCCTCCTTTGTCACATAGATTTTAAAAAGATGTATACTCAAAGGTTTGAAATTTAATAATATCAATTGTTTCTACTGCTTCTTCTAGGATATTTTAAGGTGAATTGGCTTTCCCTCTTTTATTTTTTGGTACTGAGTATGTGTCAGTAAAAAAAGATGACAACTGATACAATTTGGTACCACTTGATTTATGCAAATATGCCAGATGCCAGCAGTTTTACCCATGATTACTTTTGAACCATTAGTACAAATGTCAGCATAGTGAAAGAACACAAATAACACATTAAAATTGTGAAAATAGTTTTGACTTTGGAGATAGCCAAAAGGCCTCAGGGACTTCTTGGGAACTTCTGGGCTGAGGAATTTTCAAACTTCTTTGCATTTGGAGTTAACTCTTTTACATTTAGATTCTGTGCCTGTCTTTTTCCATATAGCATCGTGTTCTTTATTAACAATAACATTAATGAAAAAGTATTTCTTTAAAGCATGCTCTACTGTAGACTCTGAGATTTTGTTTTTCCCAGCCTGTGCTACCCATTCAGTATGCTTTGACACTGACCTTTTCATGTTATTTTCAGATATCATCAGAAGGATTTCTGATAAGCAGAATGATTAATTTTTCTCAAACAAATCCAAGGTTGTTTATTAACCGAGTTGTTGGGGGAATTGCAATGGTCTATTCATGCCACTAGAACTAGGAACTGAGTTCAGGTATGTGCAGGCAGTGATTAGCATCTATATGATATTGAAACACACATGCAAAATTATGATGTATTTTTCCTTTTGTCATATATATTTTTGTGCCTTTCAGGAGCATTTTATAGATTTCTTCCGACATTTCTAAGCTTGTATACAAATATTTATTATAATAGCATCTTCTCTTTCATTATATCTTCTAATTGGTTTTGTCTTATGTTTATATACCATATTCATTCATGGGAAGATTTAATATTATGTAGAGGTTAATATTTTCTAAATGAATAAATTCAAAGCAATCTCAATGTAATTATCTTTCCCTACGAAGATAAGCAAATTGATTAGATATTTCATTTGTAAAAACATATAACCAAGAAGAGCCATAAATATCCTGATAGAAAGAGTGGTGGGTATGTAGGGTGAACTAGTGCTTTCCTATATATGTGTTAAAATATATAATAATTAGAAGAGTATTATAGTATTGGAAGCTAAATAAACAGCCAAAGAGGAGAAGGAAAAAATCTAGAAACAGATCCAAATCCCTGCTAAAAAATCAGTGTATTGTGAAGTCAGTATAGCAAATGGGTAAAGAAAAGATGGACTTTTTAATAAGTGATGTTGGCAAAGGGTACAAACTTTCAATTATGCGAGATAAACAAATTCTGATGTTGTGCCATATAGCATGTGGCTATAGCCAACAATACTGTGTTATTGTTGAGATTTGCTAAGAGTGTAGATTGTATGATTTTTTTAGCACTTACACATAAAAATAATAATGAAAATAAAGGGAGGTGGGGCAAAACTTTGGGAGGTAAAGGGTATGTTTATGGCCTTGATGATGTGATGGTTTCACTGTTGTATACTTGTTCCCAAACTCTAAGTTAAATATATATACATTAAATATGTATAGATTTTTACATGTCAATCTACCTCAATAAAATGGTTTACAAAAGTGATGTTGAGATAACTAGCTAGATTTGTACAAAAGATGAAAATCGCATTCATTTTTTACACCAAAATTCAAGAGAAATTATAAATGGATTACAAATACAAATTTTAGAAATAACATGTACACATACATTTTATACAAGGAAAATGTATTCCTTGGTAACCTGGGAGTTGAGAAAACTTTAACTCTGATTAAAATACCAAACCAGTAAAGAAAATGCTGGTGTAATTGACCACTAAAAATTTGAATGGCAAAAGAACCATAAACAAAATCAAAGATAAATGATAAACTAGAAAAATATATTAAATTCAGTTCAGAAATACAGAATTAATATAATACAGAGGTTCTAAAATGGGAGTGAGATTACAACTATAGAGTAAAATGAGCAGTTTGTAGAGACTCACATGACCATTGAACATATGGAAAGTTTCTCAAATTTGTTCCAAGTAAAATGCAAATTGAAACTGCAATGAAATGCCATTTCTGTCAGATTGGCAGAGGTTCAAATTTGACAGCATATTCTTTCATCAAGCCTGTGGTGAAACAGGTGCTTTTTTACGTTTGTAGCAGGAAAACACAATAGTAAAACTATTATGAAAAGAAGCTTTATAATTTCTAGCAAAGTAATGTATGCCTTTATTTTTTGACCCAGAAATCTCTGATTGGAATCTATCTCAAAGATACTCTAGGAAACATACAAAAAGTTATTTGCATAGGAGTTTTAATTGCAGAGATATCTATAAAAAGGACTGGATAAATATTTGGCTTGGGACTATGTAAAAACTATTATATTTGCATAACGGACTTCTATTTAGTTCTAAAAGAATGAGGAAATTTTCTATATACCATTATGGAGTAAGGTAATAAGATGGAGAAAATGTGTGTAACCATTATTGTTTGTATCTAATTATATGTATATGTGTATATTTGCTTATATTAAAAATGGATAAATAAGTCAGAATATTTGTAAAAAGGTGAACAATATGTGGAAGGCACATAAATGGAAGCTAAAGCGCTCTGAATATTCTAAGTTTTATGGGTATGACTTTGAAACCATGTAATAATTTATTAAAAATTAATATAATAAACACGAAAGCAGTAAAGTCAAAACCAAAATGAGCTGATGAATCTAACTTTGATTCAGAATTTTAATATAAGCTATATGGATAGGAATTATTATAAGGCTTTTAAATTGCAATAAATTTACCATAGATTCCTGGAAGGTTATACTCTAAGGGTAAAATGATACACTTAAAAATTTTAAACTTTTTTTAGTAATTGTACTATTTGTTGTCGTATTTGAGTGTTATTCTCTTATTAGTAGAATGAAAGAACAAGTATGTTGATGTTGTTAGGAACTAAACATTTTCAAAGTAAGGAAAAAGAGAAAAATCACTTAAATTTGAATAGGAATTACTGATAGGAGCTCATGCCTGGTGCTTCATTCTCTTTTAAGGAATGTGTATTTTCTAGCAGGCAGGCAAGATGGCCAACTAGAGACATCGGTCACCAGATCATCCCAAATAGAGGAAGCAGTTTTGGGTGAGAAAGCATAGCCCAGGTGAAACTCTGAGGGGAAGAGGCCAGAGCCTACTCTTCCTGAAGATTCCCTGGGACGAAGTAAGAACAAAATGGAGCAAAATTTCTGCAGAGAACAATTGCCAAGGGATTCACAGCTCAGTAGAAAGGGTAGGTGAGCGTGATAACTTTTCCTCCCTCCACACCTGTCTGACCTGCCAGGTCCTATCTGTTGGAGAGCCCTTGTGCCCTGGCACTCCAGGCAGCACTGCCACTGGTGAGGGAGCTTCCTAGGAACACAGCACTGTGCTGAGGCCCACGTGGTTGCTTCCTCTCACCAGTGACCTGAACTGAGAAGCAGGGGCAGCCACGCCTGTGCACATGCTGGGTGCCTCTCTCCAGCCAAGGAGTCATAGCCTCTGTCTCCCTGCCACTGGACATCACACAAACATTCCAGCACCCATTTGGACTGTGACAGCCACAAAGGAACAGGGAGACACAGGAGAGTATTAATGCCCCGGAGTTCTGACCTGAGGGATGGGCTGCCCCAAGACAAGCGGGAGCTGCTACAATTGATTTTAAGACAGGAGAGTGGAACACACACTCTCCCGCACCAGGAAGACCCTGGCTCATGATGCAAGTTGTCTGTAACCCTGCCGGTGGAGACATTCTCCACTGCCCGCTGCCAGGGAGGCAGCTGCAGATCAAAGACCGTTTCTCCTTTGGACTGGGGCGTGTTCCACAGGAGACCTTTAAGCCAGGGCACCTTGGAGCAGTGCCCCACCTCTGAGAGAGCACCATTCATACCCAGGCGCTAGCTGATTCCTCTTGAAACTAGTGAGTGTTCACAGAGGATCACTAAACCAGCACACCTGGGAACACCTGCCCTGCCTCTGACTGAGTCACTGTCACCAAGCTTGGGGCTTCCATTTCTTCTGCTAAAAAGCAGGAGCAAGCACCTTCCTGTGCTCCAAGGATGAAAGCTATTACCTCCTCCGAGGGAGTTCATGGGCGCAGTCCTTTCCCTGAGCTCTAACCTGCCGATCTGCTCTGCAAAGAGCCTGCCTTGCCCACCCTAGAGGCAAGTGCTCTGCACAGCCTTATATCTCCCGCTGGAGCATTTTTGACAGCCCTACACTAAGCGGGTTGAGTTGCTTCCACAACTTCTGCTGCAGCTGGGCCAAGGTGAAAACTGGAAATCTGAGCACTTTTGCACCTCCAAAGGACAGAGGCCAGTGTCATTGCCAACAGAGGAAGATGTGAGTGGTTTATGTTTCCCATAGCGGCACACCTCTGCTAATGATGTCCAGGGGGCTCAGCCTTCTTGCCAAGAGCTCACAGCGCATCTGAGTATTCTTCTGGAGCAGAGGGGCATCACACCCCATACAAATTCTAGAAGAAACTATAAAAATTCTAGAAGAAAACTTGAGAAACACTTTTAGACACTGGCCTATACAAAGAATTAATGATTAAGACACCAAATGCAAATATAGCAACAACAAAAATAAGTAAATGCGACTTAATTAAATTAAAAAGTTTATGCACAAAAAGGAAATGATCAACAGAGTAAATAGCCCACAGAATGGGAGAAAATATTTATACATTGTACATCTGACAAAGTACTAATATCCAGATTCTACAAAGAACTCAAACAAGTCAGTAAGACAAAAACAACCTTGTCAAGAAGTGGTAAAATGCATGACCAGACATTTTTTTTAATCAAAAGAAGATATACAAATGGCCAGCAAACATATGAAAAAAATACTCAACATTGCATCAAGGAAATGCAAATTAAAACAATGTAATACTACCTTATCCCTGTCAGAAAGGCCATTATTATAAATAAAAGTAATAGGTGTTGGCATGGATGAAGCGAAAGAGGAATGATTATACTCTGTTGGTGGGAACATAAATTAGTACAAAGTCTATGGAAAACGATGTGGAGATTCCTCAAAGACTTGAAAGGAGACCTACCATTTAATCCAGCAATCCAACTACTGGATATCTACCCAAAGGAAAAGATGTCGTCACAAAGACATATGCACTCATGTGTTTATTACTGCACAATTCACAAAGGTGTGGAATCAACCTAAGTGTGCATCAACTGTAGAGTAGATAAAGAAAATGTGGTATATATGTATATGTGTGTGTATATAAGTATCATGAAGTGCTACTCAAAAATAAAAAGTATTGGTATAATGTCTTTTGCAGCAACCTGAATGGAACTGGAGAGCATTTCCTAAGTGAAATATCAGAGGAATGGAAAAAAGTACCACATGTTCTTACTGATTGTAGGAGCTAAATGACGGGTATATATAAGTGTACATAAAGTGGTGTAATAAATATTGGAAATTAAGAAAAGATGTAGGAAGGCTAAAAAATTACCTGTCAAATATGAGGTACACTCTTCTGATGAAAAGTATACTAAGAGCCCTGACTTTAGCATGACATAATTCATCCATGTGACAAAAAACACTTGTGCCCCCTAAATATATTATAATTAACAAAAAGAAAATTCATATTTTGCATATGAATTTCCTTTGGTTTCTCTATAGAAGGGGCCTTTAAACAATAATCAACTCTCTAGCAGTGAAAATCCATGAGACCCAGTTTATGGTCTCTCCATACCATTGCATGTCCTTTTGGCAGCCAAAGCATTTTGGAAAATCAGATTTTAATCCAGAGCAAGAAAGTTAACAAAGGACTTCTATGGTCGTGCTAAAATCTCAAAACTTAACTTGAAGAGGCTTTCATTAGTTGAAACCGGGCATGTGTGTTGAACATCAGTATTAAAAGTAACAACAGTTGCTGGGCATGGTGGCTCACGCCTGCAATCCCAGCACTCTGGGAGGCCAAGATGGGCGGATTGCCTGAGCTCAGGAGATTGAGACCAGCCTGAGCTACAGCAAGACCCCATCTCTAAAAAAATAGCTGGGTGTTGTGGTGGGGGGCCCTGTAGCCCCAGCTTCTTGGAAGCTGAGGCAAGAGAATTGCTTGAGCCCCAGAATTTGAGGTTACTTTGACCTATGATGCCACAGCACTCTACCAAGGGTGACAAAGTGAGACTCTGTCTCAAACCGCCCCCCCCCAAATTTACAATTAATTGATATAATGTGCTAAATCTGGCTCAGCACCTGTGGCTCAAGTGGCTAAGGCACCAGCCACATACACCTGAGCTGGCAGGTTCAAATGCAGCCCGGCCCTCTAAACAACGATGGCTGCAACCAAAAAGTAGCTAGGCATTGTGGTGGGTGCCTGTAGTCCCAGCTACTTGGGAGGCTGAGGCAAGAGAGTCACTTAAGCCCAGGAGCTGGAGGTTGCTGTGAGCTGTGATGCCACATCACTCTACCCAAGGTGACAGCTTGAGGCTCTGTCTCAAAAAAAAAAAAAAAATATATATATATATATGCTAAATCCATGTCTTTTCTGTTAAGCTGTCAACACAAAATTTTCCCATTTTGTATTTATCATGCTTATTGACATATTTGGACTTATTTCTATCTCACTTTTTCATGCATCTATCTCTTCCATTTTCTCTATTTTTCTCCTTTGTTATTTTTCAGACTGATTGGGTAACCTATTTTTCCTATAAAATTTCCCCTCTTTCCTTGATATACAGTCTGTTCTTAAAGTGCTTACCCTTAAAGTTTTCTATGTATATTTAACTTAAGAATGAACATTATAATGAAATAAAATATTTGTCTTCTGAAATCAAAAAAGATAATCGTCACACCCAGGTCTCCAAACTTCTTTCACATTTTTCTCTCTGTATCTCTTGTTCAAGTCTGGATAACTTATTTGTATGTATTTTCTAGCTCACTAATTGTCTTGTCCACTGTATCTTCCTGCTGTTTTAAACATTCATTGAATTATTTATTTCAATCTCATATCTAGAATTTCTATTTTTTCCAATTTTGTCTACTGATACTTTTTGATTTATGCTTACTTTTGCCATTTCCCATTTTGTTTTTTTGAACATGTCGTACATAGTTCTTTTCAATCCTGGAACTGGCAATTTCAAAATCTTCAAGTCTTGCAGGTATTAATTTATGATTAATTTATTATTTCTCATTTTTGCTAAACTTGACTCAAAGTGGCTTACTTTCTTGTATGTGTAGCAATCTTTATGAAGTTATACATGATTTTCATCTATGAAAAAATTTCAAGTCAACCCTGTAGAATTTTTGTGCAACTTAAGGGTTTTGGAATCAGCAGAGATTAGCTCACGCTTGTCATGTCTTTCAAGAGTCAATATTGCCAAAACTGGGTTTATAGAGGACTTAGCCTCAGAGCTTCCTTGGCTCTCTTTGCTGCCCCTCTTCTAGGCAGCCCATTCTTTTTCCTCCCTACCCCTCTGACTCTGATGTACTTACTGGCTCCACTTTGGTAGCTGCTCTAGTTCCCAGCTACCAAATATTGGCTTTAGAATTTTAGGACATAAGAACATTTGGGTTATAATTTCTGCTTCATCATTTACATTTTGTTTAGGGAATATTTGCTATTTTTAACTCTATAAATTAGACACTATAATAATAATTTTTTTAGACATTTAATTTTAACACTTGCTTATCATTTCTTCTTATATTTGTCCTGACTAGAATTATGACTGAAGTGAGGTATGCAAAATATTTGAAGGATTTTAAAAGACTCTTGGTCTTCACTAGGGGATACACCTGTTTTAAGCATTAATGGAAATTTTTCTTGTTTATTTTAGTAAGCAAACACAACAAAATCTTCTTGCAGTGCGTCTGCAGGGGGCAGAAAAATTGTGCGCTTGATAAAATATTTTGTTTCATGCCAGGGTCCTCTCCCGTAGACTTTATTTCAGTGAGAAAATTGTGGTCTGTGGCTTGAGCCAGCAATTTACAGATTAGTAGACAGGAAGATTTATTGAACTAAACAGTAAAAAAGGAAAAGCCATTTTATAATGTGTGGTAGAACAGTCTAACCAAAAAATCGTTGTCTTTGCTTGTCTACACATAAATCAGTGCCCTATCATTTCTGTGCAGTCATGCTTAACGTTTTTTACCCTGGATTTATGGGCAAAATCTTTGTGATACAGACATTAGAATACATTTTTTATGTCATCTAATAAGCATTTAAAAAATGTCACTCTCTAATTTCCTTGTTCATTTTTATTCTGACTCTGTTAGGAACTTCCAAACCAGTAACTCACTCTGTATATCACGAACAGATCCCCAGCAGCCCCGTGCAGGTAGCTCGCTTTGCAGATCCAACACATTGATTGCTCTGCATGCAGAAAATAGGGAATTCAAAAGAAAGCCGTCAGCCTTAATGACTACCGGGCTTGTTTTCTGTTAAAGGAGGTACAGTGTTAGGGGTTATTACTACTAAGGATGGGTAAGATCTGTTTGAGGCTAGTGTGGTTTTGCTATTCTCAATTTGATGTTTAAGTAATAAATGTTTTTCTATGGTCCATAACTCCATTTTTCATTTCCTTCTCTTTCCTTTCTATTTTCACTGCTTCATTTCAGAAATTGAGCTGACAAGAAGAGATGTGTGTGTAATACGGATTATCCGTCTAGGTCAGGTTACATCCACATCCTCAGTGAAACTGGTTTGCATCAGCTTCTAAGCACTGCTGTACAACTGTGAAAGGTAGTGAAAACGAGAGACACCTAATATCCAGGACTCTTATATCTCAGTTCCTTACGGGTAGAAAAAAATCCTGTGTTTGGGGAAATTTGTAAAAGAGGTTGTGTTTTGACAGAGGAAATGATTTTCTTGTTAATAAGGTTAAGTGATAAGTAAAGCAATTAATTTAAAAATGAAAGGAAAGAAGCCACATTTATAACCCCAGTTTGTAGATATTTCATATAAAAAAAGCTTAGCTGAGATATATACATATATATGAAATATATGTAAGAGTTACGTGTACAACTTGATGACTAAGTCTCATTTGCCCATAGGCTAAAGGATAGATCATTATTAGCACCCTACACACCACTGGGTGATTCTCTCAGCTTCCAGCCGCCTCTTTGGTTCCAAGAAGGCACCACTCTTCTAAAATTCTGAATTTGTGTTAATTTTTACATTTTTTCCCTCTAATTTTAGAAAAATGTCTCCTTAAACAATGTAGAATTTTGCCTTTTAAAACAAATCACATAAAGGAAATTAGATTGCAGAAGTAGGTATACTATTATTATCAACTTATAGTTGAGGAGATAGAAGCATAAAAATGTTAATAAATTAACTAAGCAGAGATGAGATTTCAGCCAAGAGCCTGGCTAAATAGTTCATGCTCTTAATCACTGGTGCTCTGTTCCTTGTTTCTTGCAATGCTTCTGAAACACATGAACAAATACTTTTGATACTTTATGCATAGACATGGGCTTCAGGGTTACAAGGTTTGCACACACTCTACTTTACCAGGTAGTGCTAAACTATCCTAAGGAATTGTTCTGATTTGCCCTCACACTGGCAGTGGAAGAGAATTTTTGTTGATGCACATCCTAGTTGACACTAGGTACCATCTAGCTTCTTGAATTTTATGACTTTTATGGATATAGACACCACAAAGCAAGATATTTATCAAAGATTTTCATAATGTTCTTAATCAGATTAAAACAATGTTTGTGTTCTCAAAAATTTATCATTAGGAAATACTGAATGTTATGGACTGTGCATTTATTGAAATTTTTTTTTTCAGTTTGCGAGTGTATAAATTATATTAACTCATTATATAATATTACACTAACTTCATACTTAAAGCTAAGCGATATATTTTTTCTTTCAGAGCAATTCATAAAGTGTCAGTTAAAATATAGGACACTTAAATTTCAATTTTAGGTAAACTATGATTAAAATTTTTTTTTTTGTTAAATCTGGTGATCTTAAATTCATGAATGTAAAAATACTTTAATTCCTATAGTTCCCTTTGCAGTTACACAAGAGATGTGATTTATTTTGAGTCTTTTCCCACCCACCTACACACTAGACATTCTTACACTTTGTGTTTATATTTACTCAGATATTTATCAATATCTTTGTCCATTATTCTTTATGCCATCTAAGGTATGTATCTGGGAACATTCTCCCTCTTTCTGAAATATAGCTTTTAAAATTTAACTCATATATTTTCTTGAAAATACCTTTATACATGCTCATTCTTAGTTGATATTTGCTGAGTATAAAATTTGAAGTTGATAGCTATTTCATTCCAGCATATTGAAGATAATATTCTAGACTTCTGTTTTTTTCTTGTCATTGTTGTGAACTCAGCTATCAGTATGATTTCCTTCCCTTTGTGGGCATTTTTTTCTCCTTTAAATACTTTTTTTCCCTGTTTCAGTTTTGTTATGTATCATCTTACAGGTTTATTTTATTTACCATTCTTAGTATTCATTAAGGTTATTAGAACTGAGAAGTAGTGTTTATTAACATTCCAGAATATTCACAACAATTATCTCATTCTGTGATTGCCTCTCTCTCATTTTCTCTACCATTTCCTTCTGAAACAATTAAATATTGGTAGCCATTTTCTGTTGATGTCCCTTAACCCCTTTGTTTTCTGTCTCTCTCTAGACTTCTTTTCTGGACAATGTCTCTTCCCATTCACAATTTATTTCTACTGCTTGCTGAATTTAATTCCTTTGACTTTTCAACTTTAGTTGTGATGCCAGAGTTTCAGGTTCTTGGTCTTGCTGATTCGAAGAAGGAATCAACGGACCACAGGAGTATTGGTAACTCAGGATTTATTTACAGGAAACAAGAATTACAACTATCAGAAAAACCAAACCTCCAGGCAGAGAGGACCCAGGAGGGGAACAAGCTCTCTTGCTCCCTCTCTGAGGTCCAGCCGAGGTCTGTGTCTGAGCTCTCTGCTCAGGGGTTTATATAGTTCCAGGGGGTTGTTTTGCTGGAACTTTCAGGGTGTGGGTTTTCCTCAGTTACAGCCAGCAGTCCAGTGAAGACTCAGGCCCTGGAAACTGACATGGCATTGGCCAGTCAGCAGGAGGAGGAGACAGCAAGGCCCATCCATGAAATGGACTAGGCAGAAGAGTTGGAGGAGGAGACAGCAAGGCACCAGTGTCTCCAGCAGGTGTTGGGCCTTTCCAGCAAGCTGGTTCCTCCATCCGCCACAGCATCAGCACCTCCGGGGCCAAGGCGGCAGGTCATAGGGCTGTCTTGTCCTGCATCAGTTGGTATAGTATTTATTTCTTGAGATTTTATTTTGTTCCTTTTCAAATCTACATGTATGTATTTATAGCATTTTAGTTGTGGGTCATATGATCAACTTTCTCTTTCCTTTCTGTAAAGAAGTTAAATATATTCTTTAGTTTACTTCTGATAACTCCTTTTCTTGATGTTTGCCACCTTGCATCTGCTATTATTTCTACAGATTTTTATTTATAATGCCTTTTCATTTTGTAAATGTGTGATTTGGGGTTATTTATTTATTCTTGGAATTTTATCTGTGGGAATTATTTTAGAGTTATGTCAAAAGTTGCATTTTCTTTTTCCAGTTGCTTGAGGCCAGTACCAATCAGGATTACTCTCATTTACTATTGAGGGTTTAAAATATTATAAGGAAGCATGGTTTGGGATTCAACAAAAATAAAAATAAGAACAAAGCTCCAGTAAGCAGTTTCCAGCTATCTGGATCATCTCATTGTAAATTCCCCACATAATGAGAACAGTGCCTCTAATAGGAACTTTGTCTCCTGTTTCTAATGCCATAAACTTGTCAATTAGAATATCCAGGTCTGAAGCCCTCAGGAAAATGCCAGATTTATTGTATTTTACCTTTCAGGATAAGCAGGTATGCTTTAATTTTGTTTGAGGGCTTTGTGGATTCCTAATTATCACATCAGATCTACAAGGCATTTAAAAGAAAATGTTATATTCTACCTAGTATTGTAATTGATTGCATTGAGACCACAATTCAGGGGATCTAATCAGCCATACTTCTAGAAACAATAGTGTAGAACAATTTATTAATCACATTCATTATTTATTATATGCAGGCATTAAGCATTATTTAATGTAATTTTTGCAGCAAACATATAAGATGCTATTTTATCTCAATTACCAGTGGTAGTATTGAGACTCAAGGTTATATAACCTAATGAGGTGGAGTGGAACTCTGACTTGTTCTTGATTTTGAAGGCAATAGTTGTCGTTATTATAATGTACGAACCTGACCTCTTCTGTAGTATTTCCCAAGCACTATGCCAAAGTGGAAATGTGCTTTGCCTTTGAGTAGGGGAATCTTTCAAACCAAATGATCTTTAAAAAGAAGTAATACCTTAAACTTATAGCAACAGGTAAAGGTCAACAGTTGGCCTTTTATATTTGGGATAAAGGTGTTCCTAAAAGATTAGTTATTTGTCCAAAAAAGTCTTGTTTCATAGATCTTTTTAAAATTCGCATTATTTTAAAAATTGGAGATAGCATTTCTTTCTAAAATCATTTTGGTAGTCATAGTATGAGGGAGGTCATCTAGAAATAAGAGAATTTGCATCTTGCTTTGAGGCATCTAATTATAAAATACTTGATAAAACTGTTGAATTCAGTGTGTTTTTCAAATAAAATTTCTTTGCGGTAAGCTTCCTATTACAAAATAATTGTTTAAGGTATCATTTAATGATTTCATCCTCTATTACTTCAGGTAATATTCTTTTAGATTGTTGTCTTTATATAACATGAAAATATTAAGTGTTGAGGGAAAACTTCCTGTCCTGATGTGAGATGCTTGTCTTTTTAAAAGTATATATTATGAAGACTTTAACTGATAATAATGTCAAAAACTTACTACATTACTGACTTAGCCCAAATAAAGTCAGAAGCAGTTAATAATTAGTAACTCCTGACAGCGGAGAGGATGTGAATAATTAATATTTCTTTCTTGATGAACTTTTTTCATAAAGAATCAACAAACAGATTATTTGAACTTTGAATTAGGGCTTTTCCCTGTAAAAATACACTTATAAAACTTAGAATCTCTTTTTTATTTTTCAAGGGAGACTTTAATTCTAATATATATGGTGCTAATTTTTAGACATGAACTTTTTATCTCAAATGAAACAAATGGTTGGATTCCGGGGTGTTTTCTAACCATCAGTCTAGGTGAGTGAAATGAGAAGAAACTACATTTGTCCTGCCTGTTCTGGATTAACCAGTTAACAGCCGATGGTTGGGGTAAAACATGAGCTATTAAGTCCAGGCCTGAAATACCTTTCTCACACCCATCATAAGACAGATGTAAGAAACTGGCCATCCAGCCATGATTTTCCATCACTGTTGGCCCGGTGTGAATCCAAATTGCTTCCTTTTGTCTGCTCCATGTTGCCTTTCATCTGCTCCATCTCTTATCCCTGTGGTTTCTATGCCATAGTATCTTTGTTGGCTGCCACATCTGTCTCTAGGAATCTCCTAAATAAATATGTTTGCTTTTAAGATTGTTGTTTTATTGACACTTCTAAAATGCTTTGGTTCCTAGCCTTTCAAGCTTTAGATTTTAACAGTCATAAAGAATCTTTTCACATCTAGGATTTCTATTGGCTTTAATATCTGCTCATTTAGAAGCTGTGTTCCTATGGGTTTTTTTTTTTATTATTATTATAGAGCTATTTATCTGTTAGTTATCTGTGATAAACTTTAGAGCTGAGTGTGAAATATGTGTTTTAAAGGTCCTCATCAGACTTTTACATTTGTGAAGAAGTTTCCCCAACTAATTTGATTAAATGGGTGCCTTTTTGCCTTGAAGTAAATAACCATTGGTACTATCAAGTTTATGTATTTCTGAAAAAACCACATGGATATAGTTATTTATAGAAAATTTATAAGAAATAGAGACTGTTGAGGCAGGAATGTTTTATACTTTTAAACCGTGGGACCTAGGTTTTATGTGTTGTATCTATGGTCTGTTTTATATCTTAATCATGGAGAGAAATGCAGTTCTGGAAAGAGATAATATCCATTTCAGGATTTCTTTGGGACACTTATTTAACTGGCTTGGAACTAGTTACCACGGATGTTCTCTCATTACTGACCAAAAAGTTGGAGGTAAAAACAGTTTGGGGGGTTAAAATCTTTTTCATGAGAGAAATACTTTCCCTGACATATTGCTTTTTTATCCTTCACCCAATGAGAATAATGCTCATTAATTTAGGATAATCAGGGCACAAAACACATATTGACTTTTGACTGTGTGATCTATGAACAGTATACCACATACCTTGATTTTTGAGTGCATTGTTTTGGTGTGTATAATTGCTTACAATATTAATTTATCTGTGCTGACTTCTGTTGGGGAGTGAAAAGTCACTTTGTATATGGTGGAAATGGAAATGTGTGTCATTTGTTCTATTCTCATCATTTTCCTACCTTGAGTTGGTGACAAGGGGCAAGTTATCTGACTTTAAGTCAGCGGAGTGAATTACTAATACACCTCCTGAAAGAAACATCTCCCAATAGTTTCGTTGAAGTGAAATAGAACATAGAAGAAATTGCAACATTGCTTTGCAGATAGGGGGAAGAAAGCTGTCACTGATTTTTTTTCTTTTGGGGAGGATTAGGAAACAAAACACTTTTTAAAATATGACATAGCATAAATATGGATCTATTCTGCCATCACATTATTCCAGGCAAATATTTCATCACATCACTTGTCAACAAAGCCTTGAAAGACTAGACAGAGACTGGGAATATTGACTAAGAGGCAGAAAAGAAACAGAAATAGTAAAAATCCTTCAATGTAAATACACTAGGTTTTTTATTAAATTTTTTGTCAAGAGCCTCTGAAGGTCAGTGGATTTTTTGTGTGTGTTAGTTTATATTTTAGAGGGAAACCAAACTAAGAACCATATTTAAATACATGAATCAGAAGATGTTAGGAGGAAGAAAATAATTTGGAAAGTAGCAAAATGTAAATTTTTTTTTTTTAAAAGAAGAAGCTTGAAAATAATGCTATGTGATGTTCTGTTTTTATTCTCCAGGTCTCAAGCTTCTTCATCCACATGAAGAGCAGTGGTGACCCACAGGGCAGGGGTTGGTGATGGGAGAATCCCATTGGCACAGGCCATGAAGGGGTGCATCCTTGGTAGGGAATTGAAACTGACTAAAAGCCAATTTCCTGTCTTTTTGATGACCATGTCCAGGCACTTATACATAGTGTCAGTGGTAAAATACTCCTCACCAAAAGGCTGTGCTAATCCCAACTCATCCCATCCTGGTGTGCCATTCCTTCTATACGTCATCACAGAGGCCCTGGAAGCAGAACCAGGGCTGGATTTATAGAAATGGGAGCTAATACCCTTTTCTATTAATAAAAGCTACAACATGACAAAAATATCACAGAGTGTTTGAGCAATTTTGATATCTTTACAAGTACCTTACACAAATTGCATTTCTATTCACCCCATAAAAAATTAAAACTTTGAGTAATTAAGAAATTTACCTCAGGTCATATAATCCATTGGTGTATGAGCTGAAATTCATGTCTAGTTCTGTCTTATTTCAAATCCTACATTGTTTCCTGTTATCCATATACTGTTTCCTGCTTAGATTCTTTTTAAGTTTCCTTTCTTTTTTTTCAGTCTCCTAAGAGGAGCATTCATACTCTTCTCCCCCCTTCTAGATTCCTTTGGCAAGTCCCTCCCTCTAAATCAGGTGTGGCTTTCCTGACAAATCTTGTAACAGTTTTGGAAATAGACAAAATCCATCACTTTCTAATTTGTTACTTGCAGGTTAGAAGGAAGTGATAAAAAAGGTCTATAAATGTAACTTATTTATTCTTGTTGATTGTGACAGATCTGGTGTTCAGTCACCAAGAGCACCTCCCCCCACAGTGGGACGTGTCATCACCATCGGTCAGGGTCTGGGACTGGTTGGTCTCCAGACTCCAGACCGCTATGCTATCTTGCTCAGGAAAAATTGCTCTTAGGTGCCTGAGGGCTATTTACCTTAGCAGGAAGGGGAGAGATAGATAGTCTTTGAGGGTGAAGTAGTCTTACAATAGATCTTAGTCTTTAGCGGAGCTTAGTGATCTTCAGCAGAGAAACACCATGCCGGTGTTCTGCAGGCAGGAGAAGAGACAGAGTGAGAGTAAGTGGGTCCATGAGAGAATGTGCATGCTGCCAACTGCCTTCACCTCCAGCCTAATATAAGGCTGATCTCGTGCCTCTCAAAACCACAGGTGTAGAGACTGCCAATTCACCAATGCTCTTATATCGTGGGCTCTCTCATGCTTGTTACATGAACTAAATCCTTCCCCATGCCCTTTTCACCAAGGTGTTCCATTATTGAGCTATACAGGTGTTACCTATAACTCACTTCTCCTAGCCATAGGCTATAAGGGCTGCTACATCCCCCTCCCTTTTTTATTACAACATAGCTGTGTACATTAATGCAATCATGTGGTACAATGTGTTGGTTTTATTTACAATTTGAAATATTTTCATCGAACTGGTTAACATAGCTTTCATGGCATTTTCTTAGTTATTGTGTTCAGACATTTATATTTTACATTTAGTAAGTTTCACCTGTACCCTTATAACATGCACTGTAGGTGTGGAACCATCAATTACTTTCCCTCCAGGCATCCTCCCCCCCTCCCCTCCCTTGCCCCTTGATTATTGTGCTGTAATTGGGATATAGCTTCATATGAAAGCTATAAATTAGTTTTATAGTAGGGCTGAGTACATTGGATACTTTTTCTTCCGTTCTTGAGATACTTTGCTAAGAAGGATATTTTCCAGCTCCATGTATGTAAACATGAAAGAGGTAAAGTCTCCATCTTTCTTTAAGGCTGCATAAAATTTCATGGTATACATGTACCACAATTTGTTAATCCATTTGTGGGTCGATGGGCACTTGGGCTTTTTACATGGCTTAGCAATTATGAATTGGGTTGCAATAAGCATTCTGATACAGCTATTTTTGTTATAATATGGTTTTTGGTCTTCTGGATATATACCTAGTAGAGGAATTATAGGGTTGAATGGCAGTTCTATTTTTAGATCTCTAAGTATTCTCCGAATATCTTTCCAAAAGGACCATATTAGTTGCATTCCCACCAGCAATGTAGAAGTGTTCCCTTTTCTCCACATCTACGCCAACATCTCTGGTTTTAGGATTTTGTGATGTGGGTTAATCTTACTGGAGTTAGATGATATCTCAAAGTAGTTTTGATTTGCATTTCTCTGATGATTAGGGATGATGAGCATTTTTTCATGTGTCGGTAGGCCATGCACCTGTCTTCTTCAGAGAAGTTTCTCTTCAGGTCCCTTGCCCACCCTGAGATGGGATCACTTGTTCTTTTCTTGCATTTGAGTTCTCTGTGTATTCTGGTTATTAAACCTTTGTCGGAGACATAACCTGCAAATATCTTCTCCCATTCTGAGGGCTGTCTACTTGCTTTACTAACTGTGTTCTTGGCTGTACAGAAACTTTTTAGTTTGATCAGGTCCCAGTAGTGTATTTTTGATGCTGCTTCAATTGCCCAGGGGGTCCTCCTCATAAAATATTCCGATTCCATCAAGAGTTTTCCCTGCATTTTCTTCTAGTATTTTTATAGTTTCATGTCTTAACTTTAAATATTTAATCCAGTGAGAGTCTATCTTGGTTAAAGGTGAAAGGTGTGGGTCCAATTTCAGTCTTCTACAGGTCTCCAGGCAGTTCACCCAGCACCATTTGTTAAATAGGGAATCTTTTCCCCATTGAATGTTTTTAATTGGCTTGTCAAAGATCAAATAATGGTAAGCAGCTGGGTTCATCTCTTGGTTCTCTATTCTGTTCCAAACATCTACCTATTCGTTTTTGTACCAGTACCATGCTGTTTTGATTACTATCGATTGATGGTATAGTTTGAGGTCTGGTAGCATGAGTCCTCCTGCTCTGTTTTTATTTCTGAGTAATGTCTTGGCTATTCGAGGTTTTTTCTGATTCCACATAAAATGATGTATTATTTTTTGAGATCTTTGAAATATGACAATGGAGCTTTAATAGGAATTACATTAAAATTGTATATTGCTTTGGGTAGTATAGACATTTTGACAATGTTGTTTCTTCCCAGCCATGAGCATGGTATGTTTTTCCATTTGTTAATATCTTCAGCTATTTATTTTCTTAGAATTTCATAGTTCTCTTTATAGAGATCTTTCACATCCTTTGTCAGGTAAACTCCCAAGTATTTCATCTTCTTTGGCACTACCATGAACGGAATAGAGTACTTGACTATTTTTTCGGCTTGGCTATTGTTGGTATATATGAAGGTTACAGATTTATGAGTGTTGATTTTGTAACCTGAGCCTCTGCTGCATTCCTTGATCACTTCTAAGAGTTTTATAGTAGAATCCCTGGTATTTTCCAGATATACAATCACATTGTCTGTGAAGAGTGAAAGTTTGATCTCTTCTGACTCTATATTGATGCCCTTGATCACCTTTTATTCTCTATTTGCAATGGCTAAATCTTCCATTACAATGTTAAAGAGCAGTGGAGACATTGGGAAACCTTGCCTGGTTCCTGATCTGAGTGGAAATGATTTCAATTTAACTCCATTCAATACGATATTGGCTGTGGGTTTGCTGTATATGGCCTGTATCAGTTTAAGAAGTGTTCCTTCTATACTGATTTTCGTAAGTGTTCTGATTATGAAGGGATGCTGGATATTATCAAAAGCTTTTTCTGTGTCAATTGAGAGAATCATATGCTCTTTTTAAATTTATTTATGTGCTGAATTATATTTATAGATTTATGTATATTGAACCAGCCTTGAGACCCTGGGATAAAACTTCATTGTCATTTTGTTACAAAAATTTGGTAATTTCCTTCTTAATCTCATCTATGATCCAGCTATCAGGCAGCATAAGGTTATTTAGCTTCCGTGTTTTTGTATGAGTATGCAGATTCCTGTTGTTACTTAGTTCTACTTTTATTCCATGGTGGTCCAAGAAGATACAAGGAATAATTTCTATTTTTTTAAATTTTCTGAGGTTAGATTTGTGACCTAAGAGGTGATCTATTTTGGAGTATGTTCCATGTGGTGACGAGAAGAATGTGTAATCAGTTTTGTTAGGATTTGTTAGGATGAGATGTCTGTTAAATCCAAATGTTGAATGCTTAAGTTTAAATCTAAGATTTCTTTGCTTAGCTTCTTATTGGAGGATCTATCCAACACTGTTAAAGGGGTGTTAAAATCTCCGACTACTATGGAGCTGGAGGAAATCAAGTTGCTCATGTCTGTTAGAGTTTGTCTTATAAATTGAGGTACATTTTGGTTGGGTGCATAAATATTAATAATTAAAATCTCATCATATTGAGTATTACCCTTAACAAATATGGAGTGACCATCCTTATCTTTTCTTACTTTTGTTGGTTTAAAGCCTATTTTATCTGCAAATAAAATTGCAACACCTGCTTTTTTCTGCTTTCCATTTGCCTGGAATATAGATGACCATCACTTCACCCTGAGTCTGTATTTATCCTTTAAGGTAAGATGAGATTCTTGTATGCAGAAGATATCTGGCCTGAGTTTTTGTATCCAGTCGGCAAGCCTGTGCCTCTTTAGAGGACAATTTAAGCCATTCACATTAATTAAGAATATCTATAGGCCTGGTAGAATTTTGAGTATTGAGTTTTTTGAAAGACCAGTGGACATTTTTAATCCTTTCATCATTGTGGAAGATGGAATTTGATCCAAAGTTTCAGAGTGAGTGGAGGAGAATTGTGCTGTTCATTACAGAGGATGGGTCTGAGGATATCCTGAAGAGCTGGTTTGGTTGTGGCAAATTTCTTCAACATGTGAATGTCATTAACGTATTTAATTTCTGTATCATTAATGAAACTCAGTTTGTCTGGATACAGGATCCTGGGTTGAAAGTTATTTTTTTTTAGGAGATTAAAAGTTGATGACCACCCTCTTCTACCTCGAAAGGTTTCAGCAGAGAGATCTGCAGTCCTTCTAATATTCTTCCCCTTGTAGGTTATGGTTTTTGTATGTCTGGCTGCTTTCAGAATTTTCTCCTTCATATTAACTTTAGCGAAGTTAATTATGATGTGCCTGGGGGATGTCTTGTTTGGGTTGAGTCGTGCTGGGGTTCTGAAACTGTCTGCTATCTGAATTTCAGAATCTCTTGGCATGTCTGGAAAGTTGTCTTTCATAATCTAATGAAGAAGAGCCTCTGTGCCTTGCAAAGCTACTTCATTCCTTCAGGGATTCCTATAAAGTGAATATTCTCTTCAAGTTATCCCAGAGGTCCCTGAGAGAACAATCTGTTTTTGCTCTCCACTTTTCTTCCTCTTTTAGAGTTTGAGAGCGTTCAAAACCTTTGTCTTCGATGTTGGAAATCCTTTCTTCTGCCTGCTCCATTGTTACTGAGGGATTCTACTGTATTTCTCACATCTTGGAAGGCTTCAATTTCTTTTCTCAGTATGTCTAAATCTTTGATGATTTTGTCTTTGAAGTCATTAAATTCTTGAGACATCTTTTGAATTATTCCTAGAATTTCTACCTCCAACTTTGCTTCCATTCTGTTGATCTTATTTGCCATCCAAATTCTAAATTTGATTTCTGACATCTCAGCCATCTGTTTGTGCATGGGATCCTCTGGTTTGGCTGGTTTGTCATTCCTTGGGAGAGTTGAACTGTTCTGATTATTCATGTTGCCAGAGTTTTTCCGCTGACTCCACCCCATGATTGTTTTTCACTGTTTAGCTAGATGAGCAGGAAGGTGAAATTGGATTGGAGTCTTCTGGGGTTGTGGTTGACCAGGTCTTCACCAAGGAACTGGGGCTGGTGACTGCAGCTTTTCCTCTACAATTTTGCAAAGGACATGTATAGTACTACAGTGTGTGGCTCCAGAGGTCTGCTTGGTGTAGTGGGGGTAGGTGGCTCTGTCTTGTATTCAGCTGATCTCTGTCCAATCCTAGTGAATCAGTGACTCTGGGTTTCAGTCTCAACTTTGCAGAAATACAGCAACTAGGACATCCCATCCCCTAAAGGTAATACCTGGAAGAGGAAAATCAAACTTTCCCACTAACAACAAAACCAGGGTATAAACTTGGAAGGTCCTTGGGTGATTTGTCCAGTTCAAGAGTTCCAAAGCAATTGTTCCAAATAGCACCCACCCTCTAGCTGGAGAGTTCAAAATGTCTCTAGCAACTAGATATTAGGAGTCTCCTGGTAGCTCAAGTGTGACTTGAGCACCTTTGGTACTCTGAGGAGTCAGAAAGGCCCATCCAGTGGAAGGTTTGGAGCAAGGGGCCTCTTTCCCCACCTTGCTCACCCTTTACCACTGGACTCTGGTAACCCCAGTCTCTGGTAGCCCCACCGGCAGTCTCTGTTAACCCAGTCTCTGTGGCCCAGCTCTGTCCAATAAGCAAATATGCCAGGGCTATGTGCCTGCCAGAGTCAAAGTAAGGTCACTGCCTCCTCCTCATGGTTACCACCCTCTACCACCATCAAGCAGGGGAATCTGAAGCATGCCTGTCTCAGGCACTCAATGGTGGCTGGAGAAAGTTCCACCTGAGCTCAATCTAAACCTGAGGCTATCCTGACAGCAGAAGAATTTTTCCCTCAGCCACCACACCTTTGTTGCTGCTGTTCTGTAGCTCTGGTATCCCTATAGGGCAAGGTCTGGTTCCCTCTGGCAGACCACAGAGTTGGGGAGATGACTCTCCAAAATTATACCCCAGCCAGATCACTCTATTAATGCTGATGTTGGGTGGGAGGTGTCTCCACTTGGGTTCATGCACCTCAGCAGTTCCCAGGTCTCCACCCATAGTGCACAGACCCAAGCCTCTGCCTGATGCTGAGATACACTTTCTCAGGGCCAGGTCAGTCACCTTTTCCTCTATGTCTTTCTATACTGTTACTGGATTCACAGATACAGCACAGCTGCACTGCCTCCGTCTATGAAATGCCCAGTCCTAGCCAGGAAGTGCAGATGTTCTGGTTTCTGCAGGGGTTGGGCTTCTAGACTGCCAGGCCAGAGGGGAAGGATAGATTGATAGATTGGATGGTCAAGGTGGGAAGGAAAATATTTGTTCAAACTTCCTGCCAGACAAGGGAGTTCCTGGTCTCACCACATGGGCTCTCTGGAGAAGGAGTCCCAACTTCCAGCAAGTCCTGCCAATGGGGTGAGAAAGGAGAGCCTCAGTTCATTGCTCACTAGTAGAGATCCCATAGGGAGCAAGCAACTCTCTTAGGGCAGGGGATGGGTACACGTCCTCTTTGAGATGAGATCTGTACCTGAAATTTGTTTCCTTGGAGTTGAAGCTTGCCTCATCAGGGAAGACATGCAATTAACTATCTCTTCTCTCAGCTCGACTCCCCTCCTTCGGCTTTGTTGGGTTCTTTCTTGCCATTATTTCTCCCTTTGGACTGGAGCTTCTGTTGAAAGCTGGCTTCAGTCAGCTGTCTTCCCCCTTTCCCCCTTGATCTGAAGATTTCAGAGAGTTGTGCTAAACATCCATCCAGTCAGCCATCATGCTCAGCCCCTTTCCCCCCTTTTTTATACACAAAAGAATGTTTAATGTGGCAAGTGTAATTTTGTTGTCTATCCCTTTTCTTGCTAGGCAAAAGAAAATGGTGATTCTCAAAGTTCAGAATTCCAGGTAAGGGCTCTTTAAATGATGATGCCCTACACAGATTTAAATTTCAGCTGGCTAGGGAAAAAACAGTGATTAGTTAATTCACTTGAAGGTCTTTTTAAACTGAGAAAACAAACTGATAAAATCTTTAGCTGAGACAAATTTACCATTTGACTGTAAAGAACTTTCTTTAGCTATTATATTGTAGTTAACAGATGAACAAGAGATCACGCAAACTGAGGGCGATAAAGTGAGACTGTCTCTACAAAAAAAAAAAAAGAGAGAGAGATCACGTTTTCCTTACAGTCTTTGCAAGCAAGGATTTCACTCTTGCCATTCCAGAGGCTTTGCTATTTGGGGGTTCTTGGTAGTAAAATTCCTGTTGCTGTAAACAGAAATTCACCTTTCCGGAGACTTCGCTTCTCACAGTCCTTGGTAGCGAAGACCCTACTGCCTTGTACAGAGGCCTTGCTTCCTTGCCTGAAGCTTCTCCTTTGCTCTTTGCAAGCAGGGATCTTATTCTCACTGTTACAGAGGCTCCACTACTCGCAATTCTTGGTAGTGAAATTCTCATTACTAACAGAGGTCTTGCTTTTCCGGAGACTCTGCCCTTCACGATCCTTGGTAACAAAGTTCTCCTTGCTTTGATTGCCCTTTACTGCTTCCACACTTAGTAGCTGGCAAGTTGCTACTTCTGTCTTAAGCAGCTGGCGAACAAAGATACTGCTTTTCTAGTGGAATTTTTCCTTCATTAATTGATTCCAAACCTTATCTCTAATGGAGTTCCCTAACATAAAAGTGACCTTCGAAATGCTCTCCCTTTGTGACCTCGTCTCACATTCTTCTAAAGATTCGCTTACCTGGAGCATTTCTTTCCCTTGGGGCAGGGCATATCCTAACCCCCTTTGTGAGAATGTTTTTAATAGTACATGCTGGTAAGAGGGGGGTTACCTATGTCTGAGACTCAAGGTAAACATCTTTAACCAAAGGAGGGTTACCGTTGTCCTGAGACTTAGGGTAACCAAAAACTTTTAATGGGAAAGATGAACAAAAGATAAACTTATCTACTTTTTCTCCATTGTCATCTCTTGGTCTAGTTTAATTTCCTCAAACTCTGTCGCTTCACAGGTCTGCCACACTTACAGGCATTCCTAAGGCATAGAATTGAATAATGCTGATTTTCCCAAAATAGTTTGAAATGAAGATATTCAAGAAACTATGTTTTTAAAACTTCTTTCATTCTTATTAAATTGAGAGCAACAGTCCTTTGCCTTGAGGGATACACCTGAACTTTACATACCTTTTAAGTGATCTAGGGAAACAAAGATTAACTGTTTTTTTCATTGGTATTCTGTATTCTTTTAGTAGTTTTTTCTCATATAGCCAGCTTCCCACCTTTATGGCATTTGACATGAACTGGGGGATTTCTCAGCTGATCTTATGCCGATATAGCTTTATTAGCTTCAACTGTTAGACTGTCTGATGTTTAGCTGTTTTATTTTAGTTGCCATGATTTTCATTTTCTGTCAGCCTTTTACCTCTTATAATCTTTCCCTTTCAAATTGAACCTTTTATTGCCTTAAAGGGACAGGGGATGTCCATCGTTCCAAAGCTGCTTCCTGCTGAAAGTGGACACTGGTATAGGGGAAGGCAATTTAAAGGTTCCTGTCCCTAAACTCTTACAACTTATTCCCAAACTTTTTCTCTTTGCTCTTTTGCCAAAGGCTTTTCTCACCTGTGAGTCTGAAGTTTTTGTTTACTAAAGGTTCTTCGTTCCTAGTTCTATCATTCCTCTTTCCTCTCTAAAGGTTTTATCTGCTTTTTCCCCTGAGCCACTTCACAGAAGAGGCTAAAGGCTTTTCAGTTTTTTTCCCACAGAAGAGGTAGTTAGAATTTGGAAAGAGAAAACATAGGAAAGAAGGAAAGAAACTTAGATGAAGAAGACCTGTTGTTGGTTAGTCTTGTTGGCTGTCTTTTTCTCATCTGTTTCTTTTCCTTCTCTATTTTTCTCCTTTTTCTTCTGTTTATTCTTGGCTTATTCTCCCTTCAACCTGTGTCTACTAGAGCTCAGTGGTTTGTTCTCTATCCTGCAGACTATGCCATTTGTCATTGTTCTGGTCAGGGTCTGGGAGTGGTTGGTCTCTGGCCCTGGCTTATCTAGGTTCTAGACGGGCAGTTATGCTACCTTGCTCAGGAACAATTGCTCGTAGGTGCCTGAGGGCTATTTACCTTAGCAGGAAGAAGAGAGGAGATAGTCTTTGAGGGTGAAGTAGTCTTAGAATAGATCTTAGTCTTCAGTAGACCTTAGTGGTCTTCAGTAGAGAGACGCTGTGCTGGTGTACTGCAGGCGGAAGTGAGAGTGAGAGTAAGCTGGTCTGTGATAGAATGCGTGCACCTGACTGCCTTTTCCTCCACCCTAATGTAAGACTGATCTCGGGTCACACAACACCACAGGTGTAGAAACTGCCAATTCACCAATGCTCTCATCCCTCGAGCTGTTTCGTGCTTGTAGGGAGAGCTAAATCCCTCTCATGCTCTTTTCACCAAGGTGTTCCATTATTGAGCTATACAGGTGTTACCTATAACTCTCCCTCCTCCTAGCCATAGGCTATGCAGGCTGCTACAGAGATGCTACTTGAATGGAGAATCAGCATCAAGGAGCATAAAGAAAGGCTTTCATTATTTTTAGTTCTCAGCAATATTAAGAGAAGTGAACAGAAAATGCTAATATCAGTTTTATTCCCTCTGACCATTTTTTTGGAATATAATATGATCTGTGGCCCCTGAAGAATATAATAGGCTACCTTGCAAATCTAGGCATTCTTTTAACATCAATTTGAACTATGGTGGAAGAGGCAATTATGAACAATGATTTCATTATGATTTTATAATGAATATTTGATGTTACTGAATAATCACTTAAAATTTAATTTTGCATATACTAAAATACTCCATGTAATTAAGAAGATTAGATAAATCATTTTGCATTTCTTGAAACTAGCAAAATAGAGCCTTGTCTTTCATCACAATAACAGTTATTCAAAATTAGTTTTGGTTTCTTCCAAATAGTTGATCATGACTATTTTAGATCTTTACAAATGAAAAAATCCCTGTGCTATCAGTATCATGTGAACCCAATTATTCACAATTATGGTACAATCAAAAGGCTAAACCAGATGAAATGGAGGAAATAGCAGTTTCTGTATTCTGCATCCAAGGCTATATGTTGTGATGCATAAAACAATTTAAAGAAGACAAATAACCAGTATAATTCAGAAACAAAATTAATTAGTAGCTGATTTTGTTAGTATCTTTTACACAGAGTATACCACTTTTTGTTATTTTATAATACAAAAGATGATTAGAGCAAATGCAATATTTTCTGGAAACTATTTTTATCTATAGCTATCTATCTCTATCTCTTTCCATATCTATCAGTCATTTCTATCTTTTTATCTATCTAGCCATTCATCTTCAGGACTAGGTTAAAATACTTTGTAGATAAAACAGAACAATATGTCTTTATTATGGGCTACAGAACAATAAAATGAGAAAAAGAGGTAGACATTTTGTGAAAACGGGATACATATTATTTGTATGTACTGTCTTCAGGAAAAGACACATTAATATTTAATAAGTGAAGGAGGAAAAATGTAGATTGTCAACCTGGAAGCCACATACCTTCATGGATTCATTATTTCAATGTGCATTTTGCAGATGGGGGACACTGTTTTATTATTCTCCTCAACTTTCCTTGCAGGGATCTATGCTGGGGCAGTACTACTGCCTCCTTGCCTGAACCATCCTTCACTCTTCCTCACTGCTCACAGGTTGGAGGAGAATCCAGCTTAGCTATTGTCTCTTATTTTTAAGAGTCCTTTCTTCCACTTTTGCTCTTTGTTCTTGTGCACAGTGATGAACTCTGAGGGATGAGCAAACCTTGCAGTCATGCAAACTGTGTGGTGAGTCTGTCTACTTGGGGGATGGAGTGTTGGGAAGCCTTTGGATGCAGGTCTCATGCCGTATTCTCTAATATGCTTTATCAGCAGGAAAGCTCTAGACCTCCATCTTTTTTATTTCCTGTGCTTTATTTTTTAAATTAATTCTTGAACCTGAGATGGCAAGAAAGGGTATCATTTATTGACTCTGTAAAATCCTAGAGATGATGGTGAAATCCCTGATGCATGTTTTTATGGAAAGCAGAAAGTAAATTCACCCTGTTGTAAATACAAATAAAAGTATGACTAAATTACAGCCAGATTAACACCATTGCATTTTTAAACAAAAGTTTATTTGAAAGTCTCTAACATATGAACTAATTAAATATCAGAATAAAAGTCACGAATAACTTCCTTTTGGTATTCACCATCCAGAAAAGGAAAACCATTTAATTCCAATGTATAAATCTCATGGCTTATTACTTCAAAAGGAGTGATTTAGCCTTTAGCTTATGTTGTGTCATTGTATACTTTGATCATTTAAAAGTCATCCTTAGGAATTTAATCCCTTTTCCATTGGTTCAGCCTTGCTAGTACATGTTTATGTAGAGAAAATTCCACATAAAAAGGTAATATTTTTGTGTTTATGATTTCAAAGATTTTATAGTGATTCAATTTTAGGTAAATGTAGTGTTGAAACTCTTGAGAAGGATGTTTTACAATAAACATTTCATGTCTTATAATACTTAGGGAGCACCAGACAACCTTATAAGTGTTCCTCATCTCATTAATTTTTTTCTTAAATTTTATGCTAACTGTCCTAATATTCTGGCAACAAATTAAAAATTTTACTCATTTTAGGATCAAAGATTTGATGAAGGTCAGGAATAAGGTGGCCTTGCCTTTCAATTTTTTATATAGTCAGGTTTGCTCCCAGTAAAGAGAATCCTTAAGATGCAAGATTTCCCATTTTGGTTTGCCAAATTACGTATGCATCATTGCAAATGATTTCTGCCATAATAAATCTGTAAAGAAAATATCTTAGAGAATCAAAATGTTCTTTATAACATTTGAGCTTGCTCCATTCATCTAAGGACAAAAATGAAATTGAGCCATTATGTTCCCAGATGGCATGCAGCAGTGAATGGACGGTCTTTGCTAAAATGTTTTTAAGTATTTTTTCCTGATAGTTAGGCCTAGAAGCAATAAATTGATACAGGTTGATTGAAATTCCTGACTAATGCTTTAACTCAAGTTTAAATATTTATTCCTATTAACTGGCAAGAGAGATAAAAAGTTTTGAAGAGACAGATACTAAATTATCTCTGAGGGTAAAAACAAGAGATTTAAACCGAGTCTAAATATGAGTTTTCCTAAAATTGTAGGCAGAAATTAATTTCCCTAAGTTGTTAGGCTCTCTAAATGTATATTTTATGAGATTGGTATGTCATTGTGGTTGTTACCAATGCCATATTTTTACAAAATATGATGCCTGACCCCTCCTTCTCAAGAAAACAACCACCAGAATAACACAAACAAACAAACAAACAACAAAAATAACCCCTAGTAATTATGATCATCCAAAAGGAACTTTCTTCTTATGTTCATCTCATTGAATGTTTTTAGCACTTATTTAGTTTTAGTGATTCTTTGATCCTCCGAATACATAGTATATTACCTTGCCTCCCTTGCTGTGTAGCCTAAAGTGCAAAAATCTTTGGAATTAGACATAACTAAAGTATGTCTGGCACTAGTGAGCTAATAGACTTGGACAATTCTCGTGACCTGGTGCAAGGAGGGAGAGTTGACCTGAGTGGAAATGGCAGGAAATGAGGATAGAAAGCCAAGACAGACAGAGAGAAGCAAAGACAGACAGAAGACAAGAGATAGGATGGGGTTGCGAGAACTGACGCAGCTGATGGCTGCAGCCAGCACCTGAACTGTGGAAATAACTTTATTTATACAATATCTTAACAAGGTTGCATCAATCTTAACACATGGGATAGAGATCAACCTTAAAGAGGGAAAAATGTGTACTTGCCAATAACAAGGAACGTATGCATGGGCTATATGACTTCTGGCAGGTGGAAAGAATGTTGTTAGAGGAGGAAAAGAGGTTGGGGGTTGCTCCCCAAGCTTTTCCCAGGCCCTGCCACCCACAGCCCACTCCCCATAGATAATTTCTTTGTAACTGCACTATAACTCACTTTTCTTAGTTGCTAAATAGAGCCAACAATAAATATATCACAGAAAAGTTGTGAGAATTTAAGAAATTATTTAAAAAGTCATTAGGAAAGTGACTTGAAGTAGGTGCTCAATACTTTTAAAAATAAAGTCTTGTATACTAAGGCATTGTATACTCCTGGAAAACAACTGCATTACTTTTATAAATGTAGCAATACATATTTTCTGTTGCTACTGCTGCTTCTGACAAATTCTTTTCATGTAGATTTCTTTTCTGGCATAATTAGGGCTCTTACAAGGGTTTTTCAGTGATGGAGTAGATACTTCTTCAGAATTGTGGGTAGAAGTTCCCTCAACTCTTTGATTTGGAGTTTTGGGCTCTCTCTGTACAGATGGAGACCACAGTTCTCAAACACCATTGCCTGCAGGACTGTGGTTACCTTTTGCACATTAGAAGCTCTCATGAAGACTCAAAATGAGAAAGAAGAGATGAATCAAGCCAGCTATGTGGGCATTAGCATTTGCAATCATGAGTGCTGCCCGCAATCTGGGGACATCTTCCCCAGAACCCCTTCTTTGTGGATGCATGCAGATGAGATAACAGGCTATAGCTTCCTTGTAACCCCAAAACTCTGAATTTGGTTAGACAGCTCAAAATGTTTAGAATGGCATCTGTTTTTTATATCAAACTTCAATGGATACCTAATACAAATTTCTTTCAGTTTAAACAACTGCCATATGAAGAAACAAATCAAGCCTAAAATGTACACTCCATTCAAAAGACAAAGGGAAACTAACAACTTACTATATTCAGATTTGAATTGGTTATTTTGATAATAAAATTTTGCACGTGGTATAACTAAGTGAAATGTTGGATAAATTAAATTATTGAGAACAATAGGTTTCAAGTGAGATCATTTGAGTTCAAAATTCTATGCTTTCCTGCTAATTTTTAGTGAATAGCAAAAAGAGAAAATAGTTAATTCTTTTGAGAAACTTATTTTGGTAAACAGAAAGAAAAGAGATTCTGGTCTTTTTTGGAGGGTGGTGGTGAAATAAATTTAAATGCATTTTTGGATTCTGTGGATTGTAACTGTGGATGTAAAACATTCTAAAAAGTCTCCGAAAACTCCAGACCCAAAGAATTAAAGAATAACAAATGATTTCAGTCATTTCTAGTCTCTGACAAGTTGGTTAATATGAATTAACTTGTGAATTGGATGTCCATATTGAACAGTTATGCTATTTCAAGTTGACTTTCCACCACCAGAGCTTAGAGTACAGAGATGATTTGGTCAAAATCCTGAATCCTGGAAGCTACAATCTCCTGGTAACTTTAACTGAAGATTCTAGTATCATGTTTATGAAAGTGTGTTTAGAATCTATTGTTCCTTAGTAATTGCATCACAAACTCAAAGAAAAAAATTAAAAATTCTACCTAATTTATTATAATTATTCACAGTATGTATACATTTTAAGATCGATCCAAGACTTAAGGAAATGTTATAGATGTTGGAGAAAAGTGGTTCCGAAGTGTGGAGGAGTTGGTAAGTGTGAACTGGTTAGACTCCGTGGTTTCATGATACTCATTGTCTGTCCTTTGACCCTGGTGTAGATCTCCCAGCAGATAGACAGGAGGGTGAGAGTGTGAGGGCAGCACAGAAAGTATCCAGCATGTAATATGAAAAAATAAAGATGCACGTGACTGGATACTTTCCGGACAGTCCTTGTTATAAATCTGTATATACCCTTGCTCATTTAAGAGTTCATGCTTATTTCTGGAGAGTTAATATAGTGTTCTCTATAACGCTTAAAAGGTTGTGAGATTTTATAACACTGATATGCTTAATACCTATAAACTCATTATTTCATCTATTTTTCAAAATCACCTTGTAAAATAGGTAAGAAAGATGTTTTTATCTTCAATTTTAAAGATGCAGAATTTAAAAGTCAAAGCACAAAAATGTCTTGGTTAAGACGGCCCAGGGGAACTGAGAGAAGAATCTGGGTTCATTGACCTTCAGCCCAGGACACTTTCTAACGTCAATTGAGCAGTATTAATGGCTTATTTTGATTTCAGGTGTCTCATGTGAGAACGCTCCTCTAACAGATAATATTAATAATAAAAATGACATTACTAGGAGAAAATAACTATAGGCACCATGAAAGATATGGACCCCTATGTTCCGCATTTTTTCTCAAACTTTCATACCTTCTTGTTCAGCCAAAGCTGTGCTATTAGGTATTCATTGTTGCCAGAATGAATAACTTCAAAGAAACCATCAGTTGTCTGGCAAAGCTTTTCTCCCAACACTGATCTAGTGAATCAATGCCAAACTATTTGTACCATCTGTTGGGCGTGAGTCACTGGGGGGAGGTAGACTGGACAGCTGGAGCTGTCAGCTTTGAAATGCCACTTACAGGGGGAAATACCAGAACTCACATTGAAAGGGATCAAGACAAAGTACCCTGCTAGTCAAAAACCAAACAAACAAAAACAAAGAATAGTTAAGTATGGTTGTATTTCTGATGAAGATTTTCCTTTTCCAGACCCTTGGCCTCTTTTCATACTTCTTGGGCTCATCCTGAGAGAAAGTTTTGTTATGCTATTTAAGAGAAAGAAAAAAAAGAAAGGAAGGAAGGGAGGGAGAGAGGGAGGGAGGGAGGGAGGGAGGGAGGAAGGAAGGAAGGAAGGAAGGAAGGAAGGAAGGAAGGAAGGAAGGAAGGAAGGAAGGAAACCTGACCAGAGATTCTTCATGTGAGAGTACAGTAAGTTAAGGGAAAATAATTTATTACACTCTGTCTTCTTGGTCTAAGGGCCTGGAAGCAGAGCATCTGAAACTTTTGTTGGATTTTACATTAGAGGTAAACTTTATGACCATATCCCTCTCTTTATTTATTCATTCATTCACTTATTCTCTGAATGAAAGATTAATCACCTCCATTTTGAAGGGCCTACACTGTGTAGTATGCTTTAAATATGGTATTTTGTTTAGTGCCAGCAAGAATTCAATGGTTCAAGAATTATCTCTTTTTTTCATGAGAAAACTGAAACACAAAAGGAGTAATAATTTGCCCAATGTTACCAGATCAAAGGTTTAAAGTCTTGGTATACCTTTAAAATTGATTATAAGAGCATGTTTAATGAATGTCTCCTTTTCTTATTCTCCAAAAAGTTCTTAAATATTGTGGGAATCTCCAGATATGGGAAAGAAGTCAATGTTAATCAGAAAATAGAATATGTTAGTGACAAGAGTCAGATAAAAAAAACTTTAAGATAGTTATTCTGGTACGATGTTGTTTATTAAAACTTGGGGATTTTCCCTACATGGTCAGTTTCATCTGCCAAACTTATTTTAAACTGTGAAAATTGTAGAAAGAGAAAAATAAAGAAATCCTAAGCAATGCCCATCGGGTTTGTTTCTTTAGCTATTTAATTCGTATCTTTTATGTCTTTCCTTTTTTGTGCATTTTAACAGGTTTAAAATGTTTTTATCCTCTGTATCAGTGGCCTAAAAGAAGTCATTATAAATTTAATGCATGGTGTGATTAATAATGACATTGTTTCATTTATAGATGTGTCATAAAAATTATTTATAAACTTGAAAAATATTTCTCCCTTTGATTTTCCTTGTTAAATTGGACAAGATATATTTGGAGGAAAAACTTTGGCACTTTGGCTAAATTAAGAACTATGAATTCACTAGTAGGGATGTGGAGTAGTGGGTGGTCTTATATTCTGCTATTATTCAATGTGATTATTTTTGTGATTATTACAAGAGTATTATAAGTGATTTCAAGTTTTCCCTATATTTTAAAGATTCTCTTCAATTAATAGATAACAATTTCATCATTAGAAAACTATTCAGTATTTTATTTTTTAGGAAATTTAGATAATCAAAAAAGCAGAAATTATCTATAATGCCACTATACTGAAAATACTAAAGGCCTTCTGTAGAAGTAACCACCATTACTAACATATATACTGTAATCAAATCTTTTAATTAAAATTGAATTTTGCTAAATATAATAGGCTAATGGTTGCATTAAAAAAATAATATATCATAGACATTTTTCCAGGTCAGTAGATTATATCTATTCATTCCTTTTAATTCCACACTTAATATTCCACAGTAAGGAAATACCATATTTTATACTACTGTTTCATCTTGATGACCTTTTAAACTGTTTTCAATTTATTGCTTCCATAAATAATACTATAATTAAAATTCTATATCTTGATGGCATAGTAATAGAGTAAAACATCATTGATGGAAAAATAACAAATACTCTAATACATGAAGTTAACTATTTGTTCAACAAATATTTATTTGATTCTGTGAGATTTTTGATCCCTTTCTTTTCCTTTCGTTGAGTTTTGCCAGTGTCTTATGGAGAAAGATTGGGTTGGTCTGTGTTCAGTAGGGATCTGTTCAGTCATGGTGCTCTATAATATTAAAGAGACCTGTAGTATAAGAACTAAGTTATATTAAAATAAATTGCCCAAGGGTGGCACCTGTGGCTCAAAGGAGTAGGGCTCCGGCCCCACATACTGGAGGTGACGGGTTCAAGTCCAGCCCCGGCCAAAAACTGCAAAAAAAGTAAAAAAAATAAAATAAATAAATTGCCCAATTTTATTAACTCCATTTACTGTAGCATAAAAGCTGGTCATAATGGAAGGGCAAATAGGCTATGCAGTTCTGTTAACATTCTTGTATGTGCTAGTATCATTGAGATTGAAATTGATAAGTTCAATCACACACAGGAAAATCAAATTCTAGATAAAAGCTTCTTATTTCAACTCATTAAACAATTGCTTGTCAGAAGAGAGTTTCAGTGAAAGCATGTATTTCCTAAGAAATATGATTATTTTAATGAAAAAATTCTTTCAGAAAATCAAAATACATATTACTCAGGTTAGAACATTTTGTTAATTTGATATAAATGTCTAGTATACTGTATTCTTGTAATCTCATTTTAACTGTTTTTTTCTATGGCACTCAATTAATGATGATATTGCTTACTAAATATTTAATAACAATTGACACGATATACTTGATAGTTTTAATATAACTTATATTTTGTGGGCTATTGTGCTTTATGTGACATCCCATAGGACAGTTTCACTCTTAAAACTGTACAAACATCTATTTGTCATTTAAAAATCATTTAAGGCAAATCCTATTACAACGAAATTTAATTTACAGTAATGAAAAGCTCTATTAAAATATTTAAGCCGTATTAATTCAATCATTTCAAATGGTTTAGGTTAGTAAGTCTCTAGATTACACAAGAAATGCCTTTCTCTTTGGGTTATACTGAAATAAAGACTTTTTCATCATTGCAAATACAAAAATGAAAAAACTCATCATCCTGTTAGGTAGCTAGCTGGATATGAGCAGGGTGGAGGACCAGTAGGGTTAGGCTAGTTTGGACTGGGTCAGGATGACCTGGTCTATGAAGACCCTGCGGTGGGTGTTATTAAAATCTTGCAGGTGGGCTTTTTTGAGAACAGAGTTAATTAAGACCTTGGGAGAATTAAGAAGCAGCTGATACATCTCAAAGTTGTGCATAAAACCCAGTGGCTGAGCTTTCCGTGGTGCCTGCAATCACTAGGACAGAGCCTGCTTGTTATGTAGGTTGTTAATGAAATTTCTTTTTCTTACTAAAACATTAATTGATTTCCTCAATTTTTTCGGTGACTGCCTGGAGCCCCCACCACACAGCTCTAACGTTTTGGCAACATTTTGGCCAGCCAGCAAAAAAGGGGGTATGTTTCTCTGATTTACGTTCACTTTTAATTCTTTTTTCTTTTACTCCCAAGTTAGTGCAGATGGTTGTATGGGAGACGGTGCCCGGGAGTCATCTGTTTTCTGTTTTATGACCAGCTTAGGCAGGGGGTCATAGTATAAGAATCTTTAAATAGCACAATTGGGTCTGGCTCTTATGATAGCTGGGCACATTCTTAGCAGATAGTCTTCTTTTTGTTTTTGTTTTCGAGACAGAGTCTCACTATTTTGCCCTGGGTTGGGTGCCATGGCATCACAGCTCATGGCAACCTCAAACTCTTGGGTTCAAGTAATCTTGCCTCAGTCTCCCAAGTAGCTGAGTCTACAGGCACCTGACACAATGCACAGCTAGTTCTACTTTTAGTAGGAACAGGTCTCTCTCTTGCTTAGGCTGGTCTTGAACTCCTGAACTCAAGTAATCCACCTGCCTCAGCCTCCCAAAGTACTAGGGTTAGCAAATAGTCTTTTGATTTACATTGCATTCCAGGCCTTAATCTTTTCCCTTCCATTTTCACTAGTTGGTGGTCAGAGGAGCAGTGCCAGATATTGACCTGGTGGAGATAGGATTTATGTGATTTCTGTGAGAGGTCAGCCTCTTATTAAAGCTCTCTTTGTTGGCTTTCTGGTTAACTATTTCAGATAGCTTAGTGGCATAGGTAACCTGGCAGCCTATCTCCCAGCTGAGTGGGAGATGTAACAAGTTCTTTATTCAGGGAGACCTATATTAGATAAATTAGTCCTTCTCCCCTTTTACATTTTTTTTTTTTCCCTGAGCTGGCCAAGGGGAGGGTGGCTTTAGTTCACCATGGTCTAATAATCCCATCCATCCCCTTCTCCTATTTTGCTTTGGTCCTTTTTTCCAGCACTGGTTGAGTCTCCTTGCTGAGACTCCCACTTACAGACGAGTCTCTAATATGAGACGAGACTCCCATTTGCAGATCAGTCCCCCCTTCCAAGGTGGCTGCACCGGCTCCCTGGAACATACGCCAGAGGTATCATCAGCTCACTGGTAAGAGACTGTCTCCTTTTTGAAACGTCTGAGGGGGAAAGCAGACTCTGTTCTGTGGTAGCTAATTAGCCCCTGGGAAGCTGGGCTCTCTAGTCTTTTGTTTCCTCTTTCCAGATGGGTAACCAGCCGGCTGGTCACCAAGCATCTATCCCACCTGACAGAGTATTGGGATGTATTCTTTCTAAATGAAAATACTTTGATCTTCAGATTCTTAAAGTGTCATTTGATTTTCTTTTGTAATACAGCTTGACCCTAATATAAATTGGAAAATTCTCAACATTGCCCACTTAATGGGACCTTAAACTATGATACCTTCACTGCTTTATACAAGTTGTGTAACCATCTAGGTAAATGGTCAGAGGTCCCATATGCCCAGGTATTTTTTCCATCTCAGAAATCAAGATGACCTCTGCACTGAAAGGTTAAATCCTTAACAGGAACATCTCCACCTTCTTGCCTTGGTCCTTCCTCCTCAGTCTCTGTACCCACCATACCTGAACCCCTCTCCCTGTACGTCAGGCCCCCTTGGGCTGAGCCAAAAGGTGCCAAAGTTTCGTTCCTGGTTGAGACATCAGTGGGGAGTTTGGGCCAGCACTAGTTCATAAGCCCTTTGCCCTTACTGAGTTAAAACAAATCAAAACCAACTTAGGCTCTTACAGTGATGAACCTGACTGACATATTGAGGCCTTTTACCACCTTTGTTTGGCATATGATCTTAGTTAGAGGACCTCCAGATTCTTTTGAGTCAGACTTTGACTGATCTGGAAAAGGAATGGGTCCTAGGAGAGGCTTGAAAGTTTGCAGCTTTCTGCTCTCAAATGAAAAATATCCCACAGGGGGTACAGCTGTGCCTGCAGATCCCAATTGGGATTATAATGGCCAATCTCAATGGTGGGAATGACATTATGCATGATGCATAAAATCTGGTCTCCATATGGCCAGACAAAGTCATTAATTACAGGGTAGTGGCTAGTGTCACTCAAACCTCGGAAGAAAAACTCAAACCAAACCAAGAACATTATATACCCCTGTACATATGATCTAAAACGTCGCCTAAGGATGAACCAAAGAGTCTATCAGTAATTGGAGAAGAAAGAGTACAGGTTGGCGAGCTCATTATACCTTTGTGTTTCCCACTTGGGGTCAAAACATTGCTTTTTGCTTGTTAATTTATTCCGGAGTGGCTACTTATCAGCCAGGTTTTAGCTGTAGCTCACGCTGACTTGGGCTATGAGTTTTAGCAATATATTCACAAAACCTACACTTAATTAAAGGAAAATCAAATTACAGGTCCAGTGGGTCATTATGAGGTCCTGACTGTATTTGCATTTTATGAAGAATATAAATCAACCTGATGCAGGTTTCCTTCACCCTCTGCTTTGGAAGCCACTTGCCAATTTAATTTATTGACTCACACTAGCGGATACCTTGCAAAGCCAGTGATAACTTTGTGTATCAGCATTTCATGACATACATGTAGTGGTTGTAGTTCATTTTATAAGGAAAATATTCATAAATCAAATTGGTGTATTTTTATTTTTATTTTTTTTGAGACAGTCTCACTTTATCACCCTTGTAGAGTGCCATGGCCTTACTGCTCACAGCAACCACCAGCTCTTGGGCTTAGGCAATTCTCCTTCCTCAGCCTCCCGAGTAGCTGAGACCATAGGTGCCCACCACAACGCCTGGCTATTTTTTTGTTGCAGTTTGGCAGGGGTCAGGTTTGAACCCGCCACCCTTGGTATATGGACCAGCTCCCTACCACTGAGCCACAGGCACCGCCCTGTTGTAATTTTTTTCATAATGTTGAATTACACTTTAAAACAGGAAATACTTTAAATGAGTCTAACTCTTTATCATAGAGATAAAAATTTAGCTTGCATGATTTTTTCAGAAGAAAGACGTTGGGTAAAATAATCACATTCTATGGACAGAAAAAGAAAGCCTTTTTATAAGTTCAACTTGCCTTAGATAATACACAAATATAGCCCTTAGTATATGTCACATATTTCTAAGCTGTTGAATATGTTAACTCTTTGCATCCTTACCATGTAAGGCTGTGTAAGATGGGTACTTTTACTGCCCCTCTTTTATGGATGAGGATCCCATTTCCTAATGAAAACTATACTTAAGAGAGTTGGGGGGATTAAAGTCTGTGCCACAAGCTAGTATCACAAAGGTGTGTAGGGGCTGTGCTTCTCAAACTTCAGCACACACAAGAAGCATCTGAAGAGCTTGTTAAAACACAGATTTCTGAGCCCCCTTGTCAGATATTCTGCCTTGAGGAGGATTGGGCACAATGATCTGTATTAATAGTAAGTTTCTAGATGATGCTAATGCTGGCTCAGGGACCACCTTTCAGGAGCACTGCTGTAAGGGCCAGCAGGACCCTATAGAGCAGAGACAAATCGTATCTTCAGTCGTATCATATGAGATGCAGCTTTGATTACAAAATAAAACAATATAGTGAATTAAATGCCAGAAATGGCAATTTCCCACATAAATGGCAACTGCCCACATCATAGCCTTTGTCATTGCAGTGGAAATTAATTTATACAGGCAGACATCATAATTTAGCCAGGGCTTCTCAGAAAATGAGTGAGGAAGTCACAGCTCAGGAACCAGGCAGCTGAGTCAGCACCAGTGCAGGGATGTAGATTTGACATGGTGGAATAGAAAAGGAAGTTCCGGGACCTTTCATTGCTTATAATAGGCTGAGGATTCCTAAGGGTTAAGTTATTTTTCAGGAAATGGAAAAGTGTCAGTGGTCACTGTTTAAGGAAGGGTTTCAAAGTGCTGATATATTAGTCTGGCTACTTGGTTTTGTTAAATGTTAAGCCCTTTTTGTTAGTCATATTTGATGTTTTGTGACTAGAGTTCTCTTTCCTTTCTACTGTTCCTCTACTCCAGAAATGTTTACAGAACAACTACTATAACTTTGCAACTACTATATGCTGAACTTTGAACTTTGTAAGTAGATAATAGGGATTATAAATTTTGCGGCCTAACAGAAGGAAACAGAAACCAAACATGAAGTACTTTGTGAATTAATTGCAATAGTGAAAGATTCAATGAAGGATTAAAACTTAGTCTATATCCTGGAGGTGGGCATAGATGGTCACAGATGGTTGTGGTAAATCTGTGAAAGATGGTACATCTACTACACTGACGTGTGCATAGTGGAGAAGCCATAGTTACCTTTTCTCTGTAAGATTTATCACGTGATTATGTTGAAAAGAAATTTCTCTTGATTTGTGTTTGAATGTTTCATTCTTGAACAAGACAACAAGGGAATGTCTCATATACGTTCAAATGCTTATCCTAAATTTTTCTTCCCCTGAAATCGCCACATGTACATGTCTGAATATGTTGAAATTAGTGCTGCTTCTCTGTTCATCCTATGACCTGCAAGAACATAGTTCCATTCCATTGTCTGTTTCAGGTTGAAAAACAACTATAGGTCAGGGGCCTGGAGCTGTGCAATTAATTTTCTTAGCACTGAAAGCTTCATGTATGATTAGATGCTCAAATACTTTTTAATTTTAGGGATGATGTTAGTGAACTTTTCCTATGAATTTGATTGATGGTCTAAATAATGCTTGATTTTTACAAAGATGATAATGGATGGGTTTAGTTCAGTGTTAAGATTTTGAGGCCAAAGCCTCAAAAACTAGTGAGAAATCCATGGATGGCATATATTGTCCTTTAGTTGGGTCATAGAGCTACATGCTTACGTAGAATTAGCTATTTTTGACTAGATATTTTGGTGACTATTGGGGGATAAGGGCTAAATGTGTACTATGGAAGGAAGTTAAAATAGAGTTGTTAGACATTAACATAAAACTTTAACAAATGTCACACAGGTAAGTAAAAACATAAAGTGGTACAATTATCTGTATAAACATATTGCATCTTTCCTCTAAAGGTTTATGTAAATAAGGAAATTACCATCATTTTAATGATCTCTAGTCCTCTGATATGCTAAAGCAAATGCAAACTACCTTGTTTAAAATTCTTCCAAAGATTTTTTTTGTTACTTCCTAGAATTTCATATTTTTACTGCATAATCAGAATCTGGATACAGGCACACAGATCTTACAGGTTCAGTTTTAGGCTGCCGTAATAAAATGAATAACACAATAAAACAAGTAACATATTTTGTGGGTTCAAAGGGCATATAAAAGTTATATTTACACTATGCTATAGTCTATTAAGTGTGTAATATTATGCATTAATTAAAAATGCTTTATTACTAAACAGTGTTATCATCTGGACTTGCAATGAGTTATAATTTGCTGGTGTGGGGGTTTGTCTTCATGCTGATGGCTGCTGACCATTGAAGGTAGTGGTTGCTGAACTTTAGGATGACTGGCAATTTCTTAAAATAAGACAACAAAGCTTGCTATATTGACTCTTACTTTCATGAAAGATTTCTCTGTAGAATATAATGGTTCCTGGTAGGACCTTACCCACAGTAGAACTTTCAAAACTGAAATCAGACCTCTTACACCCGGCCACTGCTTTGCCAACTAAGTTTGTGTAATAATCTAAATCCTTTGCTGTCATTTCAACAATGTTTGCAACATCCTTACCAGGTGTAGGTTTCATCTCAAGAAACCACTTTCTGTGCTCATCCATAAGAAGCAGATCATAATTCAAGTTTTATAATGAGATCATGGCAATTCAGACACATCTTCAGGCTATACTTTGAATGCTAGTTCTCATTATAATCACTTCTTCCACTGAAGTCTTGAATCCACAAGTCATCCATGGAATCAATTCCTTCCAAACTATTAATACTCATATTTTGACCTCCTTCCATGAATCAGGAATATTTTTAATGGCATCTAGAATAGTGAATTATTTATAGAAAGTTTTCAATTTACTATGCCTAGATCCATCAGAGGAATCATTATCTATGGCAGGTATAGCTTTATGAAGTATGTGTTTTAGATAAAAAGACTTGAAATTTGCAATGACTTCTTGATTCATGCTTGCAGAATGGATGTGATGTTAGCAGTCATGAAAACAACTCCTTGTACACCTCCATCAGAGGTCTTGAATAACCAGATACATTGACAATGAGTAGTGATATTTTGGAACAAATCTCTTTTTCTGAGCAGTAGGCTCAACAGTAGCATGAAAATATTTAGTAAACCATGCTGTAAACAGATATGCTATCATCCAACCTTTATTGTTCCATTTATAGAGCATAGTCAGCATACTTAAGTGCCCTAGGGATTTTAGAATATAAATGAGCATTTGTTTTAATTGAAAGCTACAAGCTACATTATCACTTAACAAGAGACGTAGCCTGTTCTTTGAAGCTTTGAAGCTAAGCATTGACTTCTCTATAGTTAAGAAATCTTAGATGGCATCTTCAGAGAGGCTATTTTATTCTTTTTGTTGTTTACTAACTGGATGTTAAACTATAAAATTAAAATTTTTCTTAAAATATTTTTCCTCTACACTATTTAATGACAATAAAATGAGATTCCATGAAAGTAGAAAAACTGAGAAGTATGATATATTTGCTTTAGCTGAGAAGGGCTCCCCAGCACGTGGAGTTCTCAGACTTGCAGTCAGGTTCCTGCCTTATCCCTGATCATCTGTGGCCAGTGATCCAGAAAGGCCTGACATGGAAAGACAAGGAGCCAGCAGGATACTTCCATATGAGGCAACTCCTGGCAGCAGTCACAAAACTCACACTTCCCTTGTCCAAATCAAACACACTGACCTTGCCCACAGATTTCTCTATATAGTGAGGAATCGCTGGGCAGGTGGTCCAGAAAGTGTAGTCAATATCTTCCCTCACATATACAAGAAGAAATATGTTCCCAGAGTCAACCATTGTGCCAAGAGTGCTTATCCAGGAATCTCTAGAGACCTCTAGAGCCCAGTCCAAAGACTCATCCACATCTAGCTCCTAGTAATTCTTTCCAGAGATGGAAGTCTGGTCTCCTCAAGCAGCAAAATAGTTAGATCTGTCACGGTTCAAAGATGCATCTTGATTGTAAAATATAAATCTGAAGTTTCCCAAATCATCAAACAGCCTGATGTTGTGATTGCTTACTTCTTTATTGAAAGGAATCTCCATTCGGTAGTGGCTGTATCTGTCTATCAGTCCAGTGATGGCTCTGACACTGAACTCTGGATGTGCAGGCTGGGGCATGTGCAGCTGCACAGACTCACTCTTTATCAGTAGGTCTCCCAAATCCTGGAACAACTTCTTGTCTGGTTTGTGGAACATGTCCATCAGTTCCTCATACATTTCTTTTAGTTGTTTCCTCTTTTGAGCCCTTTTGGCCTCACTTCTCTTGGGTTGCTGTAAGATGTCCTGGCCCTCCTTTTTCAGTTTGTCCAAATGTTGTTGTTCCATATAGAGAACTGGACGCAGCTCTCCACATTCAATTTTGGTGATATTATTCACTTGAAACACATCGTCCATCCAATGGTTCATTATTCTCTCATTTAGGTTTCTCTGTTTTCTTGGGTCTTGCCCCATACTGATCTCATCTGCTTTACTAGCTTCTCCTGCTGGTCGTCAGCTGCCCCTTCAATGGGACAATGTCTGTAAGCCCCGTGTTCCCGGGAGTTAGAGCACATCAAACACAGCAGGCTCCTGTCCACTTCACAGAATATCTTCTTTCTCTCCTTGTAGGCCTCACATATTTGCTCCTTAGAGCTCAGGAATTGCCAGAGACTGATTTTTCTAGCCAGGGAATCCACCTTCTTCATGGATATAGTTTTGAAGTCTTTCTGCTATGATGGTTCCCTGTAGGCAGGGCAGTGGGCAGGAGTTTAGTTTCCTTCCCCGGAAAGACAGAGGCAGAGCCTACAAAAGCTGTGCCCACAGCCTACGGTGACTGGGTCCACTAGGTAGTCCAGGCAGATGAAGCAGGTGAGTTCACTCTGGAAGTCTTGTGGAATGTCTGAATCCATTTTTCTAAAGACTATATCTGTGATCTGACTGATGCTTGCTGGAGAAGTAATCAGTTTAGGATTGGGACCTTGCAGTGTCAGACGTCTGAGGCCAGAGGAGCTCTAAACTTCATGCTGCCTGTTATGGAGAAGAATCAAATTATTTACTTTCTAAAAATTAAGTATCCCGAAATTAAATGTTTTTATTTAGATAATTTTGCCATAAAAATTAAAGTTGATTTTTAACTTTTAATTTTAGTATTTAATTTCAAATATTTAAAAAATATTTTATAAAATATATTTTTATTTTTATATTTATAATAACCAGTGATTTTTTAATGAATTTAAGGTATATTTTTAATTGCGATATTTGGAAAGAAAACATACTGAACATTTTTATCCTGTGAATATACTGCATTTTATTTTTAATTTTATAAAGCGTGAATAAGGTCAAGCTAGTGATAGAAAAGAAATTAGAGGTCAGAAAAAAAATACTATCAAAAAAGGAGAAATATCAAAGAGGCAGTTTGATTAATTTGGTAAAATCCACATAGAAACAAAGTGAGAATTGTATGCTAGTAACCCTGAACCATATAAAACTTAGTAAAAGGACAGTACAGATTCATTATTTATTGACGGTAAACCACTCACTGAAACAATGAAAGTGAACAAAAAAATCCCCACCAAATCCAAACCCATAACTGAAGAAGCTTATATAAAAATCTTTACAATTCTATATACATCTTACTAATGGAAGAATTTAATTACCAATAAAAAACTTGAGAATAAAAGTTATTCCTAGTGAATTCAAAAATCAGAATCAATAGATGTGATTTTACCAAACCATTATAAAGTAAAGAAAATTATCACAAAATTGACAAGTTAGAGAGCAAAGATGACTCTATTTCCTGATTAATGGAAGATGATCCTGGAAAATAATTTTCACACATTTCTAACAGCATGAGGATAGTTATAACAAAAATGTCTGAATCAGATTAATATTTACTATTTTCCCTTAAGTAAATATAGCAGAGAATTTTTTGTTTTGCAAATGGGAAAGTAAACTAGAAATTGACTTTTCTGTTGTCAACTCAAAGTCTTCTGTAATTTGTGTTGTTTTTCATAATTTATCTTAAGCTTTGGTCATTGATGTAACTGTTTCTAGTCACCTATACTTTCTCAATTACAATATGTGTGAATTTGCACATAAAATGTACATATACATTAATAGGACTTTTAAAATTTCTTAATGCTTTTTATCTGAAGTGTACAGAGATTTTGGAACATGTCTCCAAATTTCTCTTAACTCATTTTTAAATTTAATATATAGAATATGATCTCATTAAAAATTCCACCAATTTATATATCTACACTTCCATCTCTACATATGTCTAAAGAGAAACCTGAAGTAAAGTTATTTCTATATAGTGAAAAAAGTTAAAGAACAAATAATGTTTAATGAAGACCAGAAGGCATTGATAAAGAACATTAATGTGAAGTTTTACAATTGTTCTTAGCCAAATACTGGACATATAGTGGAAATAGTGGAAATATTATCAAAATATGGTGCTAGAATGGCTAGACATGTAAAATGGATGGTTTTTTTTTTTTTAAGACCTTATTAATTTTTTTTGGACAAGAGAACTCGTGCCACAACAGTTTTAGACAGCATGATGAAAGACTAGCACTCCCAGGAGTGGTCACAGATATGTACAGTATGGGGAGGAAAAGTTGCATCTCAGAGCTGATCATGATCAAATTAAAAACACCTGAAATAGAGTGTGTGTACTAATGAATTTCCTTCAGGTCATGACCTGCATGACAAAAATCAGGACATAGATACTCAGCAAATGCTCCACAAATGTGGATAGCAATATGCTGCATTGGATTCTACTTTAGTGTTAGCATCAAGCCCTTAGGATAAATCCAAAAAAATCTCCTTTCCCATTTACACATGCCAGGAACTATTCACACTTGGGCCCAGGCTGGGCAGCTGGCTGCAGAACCCAAAAGATCTTTGTGCCTAGGAGAAAATAGGGCTAATGCTGAAGGTCTTTCATGTCTGAGTGCACATCTGCCTTCTGGTTGTAAGAATTTCATTTATCAGCCTTTAAATAAAATCCGGAGAAAGCAATCCAGGTCTCTGGGATCTTAGCCCTTCCTTAAGGAAAATGCTCTGTCAATTCAAGCTTCATTCAGTCAGGAAGACAGAAGGATTTAAGGCTTTGGTGACGATTATAATCCTCTGGGAAATTATTTTTCCTTAAAGTGAGGATAAGATCACGTTAGCTGTACTTTCTCTTGACTCTTAAAATCCCTGGTGTTGGATGTAGGTAACTTGCACCTGCAATTAAGTCTGTAAGAGAGAAAGGTATTTCTTCTGCAACAAGCCACTGCAGAGCATATGACAAACCTTGGCTCTCATTGGGGCAGGAAAGACATCAAGGCTCAAGCTTTCTAGTAGGTTGAGGAAGCTGTGCTCATGGCATCTTCAGAGATTCCAGTACTGGAAGGGTGGATGCTTGCAAAAATCTTGATGTCACTGTCAGGATCCATCTGAAGAGCTATGATGGTCTGTTCCACAGCTTCCTGATGACAGCTGACTGAGGCTAAGAAATATTCTTTTTATAGTAGAGTTTGCCTTAGTGCCTTTGCAAGTAGCACTCTTACATTTGGAACCCTGTCATTTGCTAAGGTGAGCAGATGTGGCATCAGATGCACAGCGAACTAGTCCATGGGAAGACAATCATCTTCAATGACAGTGGCAGACAAAGACAGAGGCCTGCTTGTGTCATCACTTGGGACATCTGCCAAAATTCTCCACCAGCTCTTTGCTGTCTACTCCCAACATCAGAGGTGTGGCCGTGTGCAGCATCTTCACCATCTTGCTGATCAACCTGTAGGAAATCCAACAAACAGAAGAAACTTTGTCTACACACAGATTTAGAACAATGGGACATAAATAGCCATAAACATCTCTGGGACTATATAACTCTAGAAGTAAAATTGGCTGTTCAGCCAGTTCAGCTTGAACGCACCAATTTTTACAATTATCTGTCACCAAAAATTCGTAAAGTTGATGAAGAAATTCTCTTTTATCACTATGAAGAAGCTTTGAAAATCGTGCAAGTGTTTAAGGACACCTTCGTCAAGGTCTTTAAAAAATTCAGTAAAACTTGGAACCAGATCCACAGCTGTCAACTTATCTCCAAGAATAACTGCAAGCTTGTGGATGGAGAAAACTAAAGTTTTGTGAACTTGACACCATGTATCTGATGCCAGACTCTCCTAGGTCTCTCTGAGGCGGTGCCAGCTCTGTCTGCAGAGCCTCAGGGCCACACCTGGGAGGGCTGTATGCACAGTGCTTAGTAATTTCAATGTCTGTGTATAAGAAGGGTCAGTCATAGACAAATACTGACCTAATAAAGCCTGAGGTACATCGTGTACTTGAGATCTTTCTTCCTCAGGGCTGAAGTTGCTGCTGGTGCTCAAGTCTGAATCATTAGGAATGCAGCGAAGAGCGAGTCTATGCTCTGAAGAGCATCACTGATTAAAGGCACAGAATCATCTTGATTTATTTTACGATTTGGTAGCTCACTTATACCCAGTTTATCTTGCAAATCTCTTTTCTTTTCTGTACTGCCTGTCTCTTCTGAGCATCTGGGCTAGAAGCACGCAGCACTGCAGATAGCATGTCCACTTGGGCTTCAATGTCCACATCATCAAAGTGGGGCTCTAGATTTTCTATCATTTCTTCAAGTTCCTTTCTGGTAGCCGTGGTGGTGTTTGGAGAACGTGGCATGGGGACTTCAGATGTTTTGTCTGATCTGAGTGCTTCCCCGGAGTCCTGATCAAACTCCGTATCTAGATCTATTTCAGGAGTCCTCCAGAAGTGGAAGTTGTACAATTCCTGATCTAAGATAGCTGAGTCTTGGGAACTGGTGCCAACCTCAGGTTGTAATGTAGATTGTAATCTTCAGGTGTTTTGTTTTGTTTTGTTTTTCTCACTATTACCTCCTTCCTGATTAGATTCTGAGGACAAGGTACAAAGTAAAGAGCTGTCCACACCTGGACATTCCCTAGACGTTTCAGCAGCATGGGCTCCCACTGTGTCCTCCAGTTTGACAGTGGAATCACTAACAGTGAGATCTGAAGGAACCTCCTCTGGGACTCCTTGACCTCTGATCTTATTTCTGTCTTCTGCTGGCGTATCTTTTGAACTTTTTCTTCCTTAGAATACTGGCCCGAGCTAGATGGATGAGCAAAAATAGATATGAAGAGTCTCAAGACTGAAAAGCTGCTTGGTGAACCCAACCTAAAGGATCACTGATAAGATTAATAAATAGTGCTGATAATTTAGTCCGTCGGATTTTCTAACGCGTTGCACACGAAACTGCCATGAAACCTTCAGCACAAGCCTTCTGGCCTCCCCATACGTTATCAGAACGAGGCTGGAAATATCTGAGCAGCAACGTTTCCTCAGTAGCTTGCTGGCCAACTACGCTAGGAATATCTCAAATTGGCAGCACAGACCTTTAGAACATGAAACGTTTGCAACCACAGCACATTTCACAAAATCTGGCAAGGATAAGATATTCCGTAATATCCTTCCCGCCCACGGGAGCCATTGTGCACATTTCGGGGCGGCTTCTGTTTTTACGTCCCTGTTATCGGAACAATCAGCTCTATGAGGAAGGAACACACTTCACTCTGCACATCAAATCACTCAATTAGCTCCTGCTCCAGAGGAGCCAGAAATGCTGCCTGACTTGTTTTCCCCACCCGATTATTCTGATCTGAGGATACCTAACCACAATAGGTAGTACTTGGGAAAAGCGTATGGTATTGAAGGCCGGTTTCCTGGACAAAACGATGTAATCTGAGGCACCTGTTCCATCAGCTCCGCTCACAGTTGGTTCTGATTGTTTGGCCCATTTGCTAATGCCTTCCAAAACAGCAAAACAATCGCTTTCATCATGGCAGACGTCCCTCAATGTACCCAGCAAACTCGGGGCCACCATCTGTTTGTTAAGAGCGTTCTCACTTGCAGCACGCTGGTCCAATCTCCGCAGTGGCGTCAACATTTTCTCTTGGGAGAAACCAAGTCCAGAGGTCCGTCCGCGTCCTGCAGCGGGTCCTCCTGGAGCAGTGAGAGGTCCAGCATCTTGTGGTCACCCCTCTTTTGTGGCCTCCCGGGGATGCGGGGCTGCTTGGAGCAGAGGGAGCTGGGGAGCCGGGGGCGACCGCGGGAAGGCAGCGAGAAGGCTGGGCCAGCGGGGCCGCGCGGCAGGCAGAGCATGGCCTGGCTCCCCGACGCCCAAGATGGATAATGTTTAATGTGGGGCCTGGTGGGAAGCATTCGGGTCTTGCACGTGGCTCCCTCATGAATGGCTTTGTGCCTTCCCCTCAGTAATGAGTGAGTTCTCCCTTTATTAGCTCACATGAAAACTGGTGGTTTAAAGAAGCCTGGCACCCCTTCCTCCTCTTGCGTGTGACGTGCCTAACCCGACTTCACCTTCTTTCTTGATTGCAGGGTCTCTGAAGCCCTCACCAGAATCAGAGGCTGATTCTGAAGGGCCCGTCGGTGATGATGCTTCTTGTACGTAAACAGGCTGAAGAACCAGAACCTTATAAGCCTCTTTTCTTTATAACGGGCCAAGCCTCAAGTATTTTCTTTTTTTTTTTTTTGTAGAGACAAGAGTCTCACTTTATTGCCCTCGGTAGAGTGCTGTGGCGTCACAGCTCACACCAACCTCCAACTCCTGGGCTTAGGTGATTCTCTTGCCTCAGCCTCCCAAGTAGCTGGGAACACAGGCGTCCGCTAGTTTTCTGTTTTGCAGTTCGGCCGAGGCCAGGTTTGAACCTGCCACCTTCGGTATATGGGGCTGGCGCCCTACTCCATGAGCCACAGGCGCCACCCGCCGCAAGTATTTTCATTGTAGCAAGGCAAATGGACTAACACAAAGGAGAAGATTTATGGGCAGATAAACCTAAAACTAATTTCCACTGAGATTATCTCTGGTTGTTCTAGATCAAGGTATGCTCTCAAAGAGAGACTTAATCAAATTGTGCAGCAGACATTTACATATATTTGGTTTTCTTTATAATGCTCCCAGAAATACAAAACTTAAAACATTTTTATGAACCTGGATATTGATTTGACTGATGTTACATCATGTTGCAGTAGTGATTTATACAACTGAGTTAAAATATTTCACAATATTTTCTGCAACAATGATGATTTTCATATGTAGTCCATCAGTGTTTAAATATGTTAAATTATTCATTTCTAATTTATATATCACTTATCAATTCTGTTAATTCCAGCTTGTATTTTTTAGCAGTGAGAGATAACTGCAAATTATAATACATAAAAACTATGCAAGACCTAGTAACTTCAGAAGGCTAATTTGATGTTAATGTCAATAGAACAAAAATTGCATGAAAATATGAATGATAGCACAATCTAATAATATACTGAAGTATTAGCAAGCAAGAAATTTTATGGGATAAACACATGTATCATAATTTGTGAACTATCATCTTTATTAATTCAAATATTGCTACTCTGTTCAGAGAACGTTTAGAAATGGGCAATAACTGAGTCACTTGGTATTTTGCTAACTTTACTACAAAAGATGTAGCTTTATACATGTTTTACAATTTCGAGATGATGAATATATATTTATAAAGATAGAAGGGGAGAACATACTTTCTTAGAAGTTATAATATGTTTTTGTTTTTAAATTGTTTTACTCTGTTGCTCTGAGTAGTAGAACGTGGTGTCATCATAGTGTTATTGTTCACAGCAACCTCAAATTCCTGCCTCAGCCTCCCAAGTACCTGGGACTACAGGCATGCACCACCAGGCCTAGCTTATTTTTCTTTATTTAGTTGAGACAGGTTTTCACTCTTGCTCAGATTCAAGCAATCTACTCACCTCAGCCGCCCAGAGTGCTAAGATTACAGACATGAGACACTATGCCTAGCCATAAAGTTATAATCTTGATTTGTAACTTTTCTGAGTCATGAGATAGAACTTTGCAGTTTTTGCAGACATCGCCGGACTTCCCTGTGATATTGGTAAGCGTCCTTCCTCTCAAGCTGTGCCATGTAGTGGTTCCCAATAAGCAACCCCATCTTCTGTATATCTTCCTTGTTAGAGTTTAATACCTGTTCGGTGTTATGATTAGGCCCTCCTGAACAGTTGTATGATTACAGTCTGTTTTTAGCTGTATTGGCAATGTTTCTAACATTTCACCATACTTAATGTTTGTGATAGATAATCTCTATCATCTGAAATAAATTCTCTTCTAATATTAGTTGCCTTCATTTTAGGACTTTTTCATCAGTTCTAGGAAGGGCTCTGATTTCTTTTCTTCCTTTATATTCAATTGTGTTTAAAGAGAGATGAGGGTCTTACTATGTTGCCCAGGCTGGACTCAAACTCTTGGGCTCAAGATATCCTCTCATCTCATTCCCCTGAGTAGCTGGGATTATAAGCATGAACTTGGTCTATTTCCCAATTTGGGAATAACGGAAGAATGTAGGCACTTCTGAATCTGTTCTCCCTGTCTCTTTTATTTTCTTTAATGTATTTTTTTTTTTTTTTTGACACAGAGTCTCACTTTATCGTCCTCGGTAGAGTGCCGTGGCGTCACACAGCTCACAGCAATCTCCAACTC